>APFE031535215.1:59664-104646 GCA_000404065.3 Pinus taeda | reverse complement strand
AATGAATCAGATTCCCAAAGGCAAACATCATGTTGGATATTATCCTTTAAAGACCCTATGAACACATCAATCCTATGCTCCTTTAGAATATCTTTTACCCTTATGTTCAATTTTTGGAACTCCTCAATGTGCTCCATTATTGAACCCTTTTGTTTGAGACTTATCAATTGGCTAAAAAAAGTGTTGCTTTTTGTATCCTCATAATGTGCTATCAATTCTTCTGTAAAAATTGTCCAAGTGATAAATTGTTTACGAGAGCAAAGCCATTGATACCATACAAACTGATTTGGTTCCAAATATAAAGTTGCAATACGTACCTTTTGTGTGTTTTGCACATTATTGAGATCGAAAAATTGCTCCATCTGTGTAATATCCATGTTGCGGGATCCTTGCCATCAAACTTCCTCATATCAATTTTTGGAATATGGTGGGTCTTCGATTCCCCATTAGAGTCTATGATATCATGATTAACATTTCTTTTGTTCGCATCATGAGTTTCCTTTACTACCTTTTCACCATTAGTAAGTATTTCTTGTAGAAAAATTGTCAAATCTGTCTTTAAATCTGCCATGCCTGTTTTCAAATTTGTGTTCAAATCTATCTTCAAATTGTCCATCTTAGCTTCCATGCCATTCATCTTAGCTTCCACGCTATTTATCTTAGCTTCTGTTAACTTTTGTGAAAGTGACATTTGATGCACTTGTTCTTGTAATTTTGATATATCATGTAGCATTTTTCCTCTTCTTCATGAGTCATGCTAGAGCTTTCAGGTTCTTTACTAGGTGTTTTCATTTTCTTTCCTCGCGGCATCAGTTACCGATAATAATGCTCTACTATCCCTTTGAATTCCTTCAAAATAAATTTTCAAACCAATCTTAAGCAAAAATTTAAAAGAATCTACACACCTTTTTTTTCACTTTGTAAGAGCTCGATATTACCTCTGATGTTTCTCTGGACTTTTAGAACATCCAGTTCTGAAATTGTGACTTGTGGTAGCCCCCTATGTCCTCTTTCCAATGCCACCAATCTGATCCAAATTGGATTCTCCAAGGAAGAGTTATGTGAAATCTCCCACAGTGACCTGATTATAGACTAGTTCAGTAGAGCGAATTTGTATGACATGCCACGAGTCACTGTTTCGACCTTTAGCTCTGAAAAATATGTAGAAGAAACTACAGTTCGTCTTCTTTTTGCACCTTCTTACGAAATTTCAATCCAATGCTCAGAGAAAACGTTATGACGATTTTCCCCAGGTCACCTGTTTGGAATGTAATTCAGGAGTCTGCAAAAAGACCAACTTCCTCAGATCATATCTCCGCAAATATAGCGCAAAAAGCTCTGAAATTCATACCCGAGATTTAGCGTGATGTCTTCTCAAATGGGTTTTTTTTCAACTTCTAAAACGTTGCAAAAAAAAGGTTATAGCGAAAATGCCACGATGACCTGTTTGGAGCAGCGAAACCCTAGAATCCAAAACCTCTGATACCAAATGTTATGAAACCAGCTTCAAGAAAGATAGAAAAGATAGATCAACGCCTTAGAATTCAGCCTCTTTGAGGGGGCAACCTCCTTTACATTACATAAATGAACAATTCTTCGATGATTCCAATGACAAAACCTCCTTTCTATATATAGGAGTCTAAGGAGTCACAATATAACCCAGCCAACCTAAAAATAATAATATAAAGCCACAAAAATAATAATAGAGGGATTCTATGGGACACAGTAATAACAATATGGGGACAATAGGGGCACAACAATATTAATAAGGGGTATAACTACAATAGTAATGGGGTAATCACTAGTATTATAGGGACTGAACATCTGCAGCTCTGCTTCTCTTTAGCTCTAGAACTGATTCACTAGATCTCCTGATCAAAATCTTGACTACTAACTACTAAATGGACTTCTCTTCAAGCTAGATCAAACTGCTTTGTTGCTGCTACCTTTGCAGTCCTTGTGCAGTACCTCTGGGAAAAATCGCTCTCCCTCAATCTGACTCTTTGGGCATTGAAACCCCCCACCAGAATATTGCCTTACTCATCTGCCACTTGCTCTACTAAATATCTGGCTCGAATCCTACCGTTGAATCACTTTGCTACTAGAAAATCGATCTACATAGATCACTGAGTATCTGCACTGTATGTCTTCCATCTACCCCATCGAACTCCTCTTATAATCTCTGGTTGTGGAACCAACGACCATGACTAAATCCTCATTAATGACTTAGATCATCTCTGAGTTGATCCATCTGAGTTTCTAGAGAATTCTCACATTTCTCAATTAATTCCTATTAATTAATCGACTTTCCTAAGTTAGACTTAGGAAATAATTAATTATCAGCTAATTAATTTAATTGAGATATAGCTATGTGGAATTTCCAAAAATGATTTTTGGGTTTTGAAGAACTCATGTGTTTTAGCCTCTTCATAAAGTTTGAGACTAGAACACCATCCAATGCTACAAGAACTAACACTCTCTCTTAGTGAGGAACGTGTTTTAGGATTGCACTATTACAACAACCTGTCTCTGTATTAGTTTCCATACACGCTGCTGATGTCTGACAATTGTAGCTGCTTCCCATTGTCGATCAACCACCATGCTAATTGATTCAACTGCTATTGGATGTAGCTGAACTGTGTTGCATTTGTGTCGCTGCTGACATTGCACTATACAACCTGTATTGCTGCCAACTCTGCATCTACAATGCAACCCAACTAACACTCACTCTTACTGTTGTTGTTGCTGCTACAACTGAGGAGTATCTGAATCAACAGTGTCTCTATGTTGCAACTCTCCTGAGTCTTCGATTACTACTAGCCTTTGCACTGTCTACTAGGAAATTTGCGTTGTTGTTGACTCTGCACTCTGCATAAGTGACACTGTTGTTTTTGGACCAATGTCCTCGGAAAAACCCAATGTGGGAAAACCGGTGCAATAGCTGAGGGTTTGTATTATGAAGCAATAAGTTCTGAATACAATATGTGATGCCTTACTGGGTATCCAACACAGAGAATTTGACTGGTAGAGAAATGAGTGAGAGATACCTCACACTATCACTGGAGATTCAACACTGAACCAAACTCTGGATGGCAAGCCTCACACCGCTTTTGCGCTGCCTTTGTGTCAGCCTACACAAATCAACGTCATGGATACTAGGCTCTACGTCACCCTTCTTGCTGATCGATTTGCCTCTAGAACTTCAAATTTATTCCTTCCTGGCCTCACATCGCGACTCTTGGCTCTAGAACTCAATCCTCCAATAAATTTCAAATCTCCTCTCAGGGTTTGTGTTGCCTCAGTGTGGCTCTACGCTTCTCAGCGTGGCTCTGCATTTCCTCTTCTGGATCTCTCTCTACCTCCTTTGCGATGTATCTCCAGATCAGGAAACCTTCCTTCGTTAACTATCTTTGCCCCTCACTACAAGAAATCACCTCGATCACTTCTCCAGCAACTACTGCGTTGCTCTCTTCAGAAATTGATCTCTTGATCTCTAACTCAATGTGTCTTCCAAATTCCCATCAAGCCTTTTCTTATAATCTTCTCGTTGAGTAATCAACAACCCAGATTAGATTTTAATCAATGGCTCAGAACATTTTGGCTTGATCCTTGTCTTCTTTTAGAAGTTTCACCCTCAGTTTAATTAATACCCTTTAATTATTTTAATTTCCTAAGTTTAGGCTTAGGCATCCATTAAAAATAATTAATTATTTTAATAAAACCTTCTCCGGGTGGAATTTCGCAAAACGATTTTTGGGCATTCTGTAATACATGTGTCCTAACCTCTTTGCAAATTTTGAGGCTTAGAGCACATTTGATGCTGCCAGAAATCAACACTTCCTCTTAGCGAGGAATGTGCTCTAGTAATGCAACCTACTGAAGCATCACCCTTCTTTGCAACATTTCCCTCTGCATTGCTGATGTTTGACATCACAACCCACCAACTATTGCTGAAATGTTGCATCCGTGCTGCTGCTGGCCCTGCCACTGCCAACACTACATCTGCACTACAACCCTCTCCAACTGTTGTGACTGCTGCAACAGCAGCAACAGAAGAGCATCCAAAATACTGAACCAAAGGTGTTTAGCGTGGTGCATCTGCTGCTGGAGTTCTAATTGCTACTAGTCTCTACGCTGTCATTGAAGCCACTGCACTGCTGCTGACTCTACTCTGTGCCAACTACACTGTTGCCAACACTAGCTTTGCGCTGCTCAAATTTTGGCGCTCCTCGCCACTGCAACTGTCACTCCGACACTCCTTTGCACTAACTAACTCTGGTCCATTTTGCTACTTCTGATATGGGCTCCTATAGCAATTTATTTAAGAGGTGGACTCCTCAAGGATCCTTCCCATCTGCAGTTCTTTCGAACTACAGTACTAGATCACCCCACCTCTCCCTTGGAGGTATCTGGGCAATCATGGTGAACTCCTCTTCCTCGAGCTTTGTGGTTGCAGCTTGTGGATCATGTTTCTCGTCCTTGTCCTTCTTCTTGAGAAGACACTATGTAGCGTAGTGACCAAATTCACCACACCAAAAACAATTGATCTTTGAAACATATTTTTTCTTTTTCCACTGCTCCTGTTGCACCTTTGATGTAAGGGTTGCATTCTCTTCCTCCTCCTTGGGCTTCGTCCCACTGTTTCTGTTGCCATCAAGTTCGCACTTGACTAAGCCTCACCTCATCTCTTCTTGCTGAAGAGCAACCCACATCCCTTCCCAATTTGATAATTTCTCCCTACCCAGGGTACTTCTGATGAATACTTGCCATTCTTCTTAGACTGAATTCAGGGCCAACCTCACCATCTTTGTAGGCTGAGGTGTTGATCCTATAGTTGCCAATTGATCTCGGACTTAATAAAGCTTTTATAGGAACGGATCAATGCGTTCCCCTTTCTCCATCTTCATTGATCTCATCTTCTCCTCCAAGTACATCTTCCACTACTCGGAAGATCCTTGATATAGCATAGCCAAGACATCCCACATCTCTTTGGCCGTCCCTTTGCCAACAATGTGACGTACAATGCGATTCCTCACGCCATTGAGGATCAACCGCTTGGACTTCACCATTTCAGCCTTGTACTTTTTGAGTGGATCTGCATCACTGGGTACAACTACTACATTATCGAAATACATCTTGAGATCATGCTCATCTAGAAGCCATGAGATCCTAGCCTTCCAGGTCACATAGTTGGATGCTCCATCCAACCAATCTTGATCTCTCAGCTTGTTAGCTGCCATCTCTGCCAACAAAATGTTCAACTGCCTCCTCTCTCCTACTGCTAAGAAAATGAGAAATCAAATTCCTTGGCTAGGAATTCTCTGAGGAGGAAATTCCCTCAAATAGTGTCTCCTTCCTTCTTCTGACATTTTTCTACTTCAACAATTGCTGCAAAAAAATTGCGTCTCACTAGAAAATTGCTCCGCGCTGAATCTGTTGTTGCACTGCTCCCTTTGCCGCTGACAAATCTTGATCTATAAATCATACGTCTCTGTCGACTCACTCAGAGCAAGATCTTCCTTGAGAATCTTGCCCTCCTCTTCAACACTGGGCTCTTCCGATCTCTCTTTTTGCACTTGCACTATGATACCATGTGAAAATTCGAGAATCCACCCGAATGACTACTACAACAAACTGATACTACTTCTCCTACTTGTTAATCGATGCAAGTTATTTACTATGTTCTACTATAAATATCAAAGTAAATACAACTGTAGCATTCACAACTTTAAATAATATGCAGAAACAAGAATTTGAGCAAGAAATAAATAACACACACAACTGCCACCGTTGTTTTTGGACCAATGTCCCGAGAAAAACCAAATGTGGGAAAACCGGTGTAGCAGCGGAGGGTTTATATTATTAAGCAGTAATTTATGAAAACAATCTTTGGATGCCTTATTGGCTATCCAATACAGAGAATCTGACTGGTAGAGAGATGAGTGAGAGATACCTGACATTATCACTGGAGATTCAATACTGAACTAGGCTTTGGGTGGCAAGCCCTACACTGCTTCTACGCTACCTCTACGTCAACTCAGCGTCACAGCGACTAGGCTCTGCGTCACCCTTCTTGTTGATCGATTTGCCTCTAGAACTTCGACTTTCTGCCTTCCTGGTCTCACACCCTGGCTCCTGCCTCTAGAACTCGATCCTCTACCAAATTTCGAATCTGCTCTTAGGCTTTGTGCTGCCTCAGCATGGCTATACACTGCCCAATGTGGCTCTGTGTTGCCTCTTTTGGATCTCCCTCTGCGTCCTCTGTAATGTATCCTCGGATTAGGAAACCTTTCTTTAGAAACTATCCCTGCCCCTCACTGCAAGAAATCACCTTGATCACTTCTTCGGCAATTATTGCACTGCGCTCTTCAGAAATCGATCTCTTAATCTCTAATTCGATGTGTCTTCCAAATGTCCATCAAGCCTCTTCTTATAATCTTCTTGTTGAGTAACCAATGGCTCAGATTAGATTCTAATCAATGGATCAGATCATTTTGGCTTGATCCTCGTCTTCTTCTAGAAGTTTCACCCCTAATTTAATTAATACTCTTTAATTATTTTAATTTCTTAAGTTTAGATTTAGGCATCCATTGAAAATAATTAATTATTTTAATAAAACCTTCTCTAAGTGGAATTTCCCAAAACGATTTTTAGGTATTCTGGAATACATGTGTCCTAGCTTCCCTACAAATTTTGAGGCTTGGAGCACATTCGATGCTACCAGAAATCAACAAGTAAAACCTTGAATATATGTAACAACCTAAGTAAACGTATGAGTTTGATGATGAATTTCATCCTAGGAGGTTTTTTAACCTCGTTGATTACCTATGTTTTTAAACACAACTAATCATAAGAGTTATTTCCCTCCATCTTAAACCCCGAAGCTAGGGTGAAATCTATTGTTGAAATCTTAGGTGAGTCCTAGTGTTTTTAGTCGAGTCTGATGTAAAAGTGATTTGGAGATAATTTAAGCTTGTTGGCTTAATTATTTTATTACAAATCACTTGGTTTACTAGATCATATTGTGCCGCAGATGGGTTATGTGTTTTGAGGGTCAAAGCCAAATGTGTATTCCCCATTTGAGGGTTGTAAATGTAAAATCTTATGTATTAAAGAATGGAAAAATAATTAAATCCGCTCATGTGTAAAGTAATTAATTTTTTTAGAAAAATTAAATTAAATCCTAAGCTAGAAAATTAATTAATGAGTCAAATTAAGTTGTCTTAGGAAAATTAATTTTCCAAGTGGAAAAATTCGGGGATCTTAAAGGAATCAATTTTTAAAGGTCTTCCACCAAGGGAATATTGTATATTTCAAGAAAATTTGGACCCTTGGACCTTAGTGGTTAAGTCAAAGTCAAATGTTTAAGGAAATTAGCTCAAAATAATTAATTTTGAGCTAATAAAAATGGAATTAAATGATAAATTTGAGAATTCCTCAAAAATAAAATATCAAAGGCCAAGATTAAAAGATCTTGAAGTGATTATCAATGGCCAAGATTATTTTGACAAGAATCAAAGAAACTAACCGTTAATTTTCCACTTGGAGCATTTAGCTATAAATTAGAGAGTCATTTGAATCTCTAGCATCTTGATCTTTGGCTAGAAAATTGTTGTTGAAGCATCTTTGTAACTATTTTCCCGCTAGGAACCATTTTTCTATCATAATAAAAACTTTGGGGTGCAATTCAAGGTATTCTTGCTTATTGATTTCTGGTATATGCTGACTACGACATCTCTATGTTGTGCTGAATATTGGTAAGATCTATTTTTTCATTAGATGGATATAAAATCATACTATTGATAGTTTTGGGCTAATCTTAGGTGGTTTGATTCCCCATGTGATTTAACAAATTATTTTTGAAATAAATACATAGTGCTTGTAGTTACTTCTGTCCTTGGCCTCCAAGTTCACAGACTTAGGCAGGAACCATTTTTGTTTGGATACCAAATATTTGTATGGTGGATTAAACCTTCGCTAAGGCTATAGTATACATTGGGGTTTCTAAAGTATTTTTATCCATTCATCAAATGAAAAAATTCCATAAAAATATTTTTCTCAACATTGAAAATTTTCAAAACTTTTGTATATTTGTAGATCTTGTAAAAAAATTTGTAAATCTAATTTGTAATTATTTTTTCTAACTTGGGTTTTGGGGTTTAAAAGTATTTTGTATATATTTGGGGTTTGGGTGTTTTTATTTTCATTTTTACAGGTTGGATCAAGAGATCAAGTGGAAGAAGGCCCTTGAGGTAAAATCTAGTATTTTGGAAAATTTGCAGGGCTACTCGTTGAAGATTTTGCAGCATAATTCATATTTAGAAGATTTTTTTTTTTTGAGACCAGGGTTTTGCTTTTCAGCCTTCCCAATACTAGATATAGCTCTCCTAGGGCCAGCGTTTCCCTCTCTCCTCTCTACATCAACCTTTTCTCCTAATACGTCCAAGTTTTAGGCCTCTCTAAGGCTGGTCGTGAGTCCTTAAGGCCTCAACCTCCTGCCTTTCTCCTTGCGTAGAGGGCTTAAGCCCTTTTTAGTGCTCGTTGTGCCCTAAAGGGGCCTCAACCTCCCTATGGAAACCTAGACGGAAGCCCTAGAGAGCTTGTTGTGGCCTTTTAGGCCCTTTAGAGCCTAACATCCAGCCCTTGAGCCTCTTCCTCTCTAGCATTGTCCTCTTTTGGCCTTCTCTCTGTTGGCATTATGACTAATGTGTTGTCCTTGATGGAAACCTATTTGATAAGGATGTCAACATGATGGTAGCAAAATGAGTATACAGGCCAGTAGAGATGTGACAGAAAGATTGGACAAAGGAATATCAATTCAGAGAGAGAGAGATGATAAAGGTGCAGTTTGAGGAAGTATACACGGGTTCTGTCAAGCAAAGTCGCATACATACGCGGATATGGTGAAGCAAAGTCACGTACAATTTCCGCACCATAGTATTCTCAATACTAGGGGCTTTTACCATGGTATTTGCCCATAGTAATGAGCGTGACAACGGATATTTGATCCCGTCAAAGAATACCATTGACATGACTAAGGAATTGGCTTACGGTATTAGCTAAGGCCTAAGCTATATAAGGAGATGGAGATCAAATTTCAAAGGGTGCATGTATTGGGTTATTGACGATTGATTTGATTTGAAATAGATGTGCACCAAGGAGTATGATAATGGATCAGATCTATTAGATCTTAAATGACTATATATTGAATAATCTGCTTATGGTTTGATAGATCTGTGATGATGATTTTATGATGTATATCTGTTTTGGTGTATGCCAAGATTTGGGTTTGACAAGTGTTTTGGTGTGCAGCAAAGGTTTGGTTCAGTAATTACAGATCTGTATGCAAGTTTGCTTCGGAAATGTCATGTACATATGCAAATATTCTTCTGGTTAGTCACTTATATATTCTGCAGTATGGACAGATCTATACGTGGGTATCAAGTATGGAGGGTGCGTACGTACGTGAAAATGTTGTATAAGGGTCGCGTAGCTCTGTTAGGGTTTTGCAGTATGAGCTGATGATAATGTTTGATCTATTATGCTATGTTTTTTTTTTGTCTTTCGATGAAGTCTCTTATAATTATCTGTGTTTGACAGTACTGTTTGGGCGGAATTGATTATGAAGTAAGGTATTGACTTGTGATGATGCTGCCAGGTGATATTCTGTAATTTATGTTGGCTTTAGTATCTATTTGGGTGATTGATTCAGTGGTACAGTGATACAGATTCACCTATCAATATTTTGAGATCTATACGTGAGTATGCTTAAGGGGAAACATGTACATACGCAGTTGGTTCAGTGATTAAGTGACTTGGTACAATGTTGGTATTGTTGTCTGATATTTGGAATGGTTCCAGTTTGAAATATTCTGAAAAATGATCCACAAAAAACAGAGGATAAGGGGGTTGTAGCTCCCTTCCAGGAGAAGCTAGAAAACGAGAGAAGGTTGTAGCTTTCTACAAGTGCGTGCTTTCATACTGGTATGAGTCTGCGCTAGTGCAAGTTTGTAAGAAATTTCTCTTTATAGTAAAAGAAGAAGACATAGACGACAACAACGGTGGTATTTTTCCACATTGGGTTTCCACCTAAAAATCTTGTTGTTCATGTGTTGCTTGTGTGTGATGGCTTATTTTGTTCTTATTGCACATGATTACTATTTAATTAATGTTTAATGAAGTACTGGTATACTGGTTCAAGTTAAACAAATGATGAATTAACTAAAAAAAGTTAGTGAACTGGATATACACTACTTGTATTCATCACAGTCACATACATGCTCAGGTTTACTTCAGTACAAAAATTTGAATAAGAAAAGAAAAGTTTAAATAGTTTAAAACATTGATTCACCCCCCGCCCCCCCAAAAAAAAGTATTTTTCCTAACAATTAGTATCAAAGCAGGTCCTTCAGAAGCAACTTGATTGCTTGAAGGAAGATTCATCAAGATGAACAACCAAGAAAGATCAATATCTATTAGGCCGCCATTATTCAATGGATCCAATTTGGTTTTCTAGAAAGTTAGAACAAGAGCTTACCTACAATCACTTGGAGCAGATGTTTGGGGAATCATTAAAAGAGGCTATCAATATCCATCCTCTACTCCCATAGATGAAGCAAAAAAAAAATATGAGACCAATGCAAAGGATGTTAATGCTCTGTTAGGAAGATTGGTAGAATCATAATTTGTCAAAGTCATGCAGTTGAATACCACAAAGGCTATATGGGACAAGATCATCTAAAGTTGTCAAGGTGACACCAAGGTAAAAAGTGCCAAACTTCAAACTCTTAGAATTCAATATGAAACTCTCAAAATGTATAATGATGAAATTATTGCAAGTTTCTTTCTTAGGGTAGATGAGATTGTGAATTCTATGAGAAATCTTGGTGACGAAATAAAAGAATCATCATTGGTTGAGAAAATCTTAAGATCTCTAACCCAAAAATTTGATTTGAAAGTCTCTGCGATTAAATACATGCAAGATTTGAGGAACCTTACTATTGAACAACTTCATGGGATTTTAATAGCCTATGAAATGAGAAAATGGGGTCCCTCGGATATCAAAGAAGATGCATCCAAAGCTACTTCTGAAGGAAAGCAAAAGGAGGCGCTCAAGGAATCAGGTTAAGTATCAAATGAAGAAGAGTCAAATTTCGTAAAGAAACTCCAAGTAGGTACTGGCATATTTAGAGGTAATCTTCCTTCCAAATGTTTTGCTTGTGGAAGAGATGGTCATTATGCTGCTAAATTCCCTTATAGAGAAAACCATGAGTAAGGAAAGGATGCGACAAAAATGAAGGTTAGAAGAAGGTTCGGAAAAAATAAAAGCTTCTACACACATGAAGATAGTGATGGTCTTTCAAATGGAGAAGAAGGTGAGTCTGATCAAGAATATCAATTACTTATGGCATTTGAAGGTAAATGTATTGATGAATCTGATGATGTTTTTATGGATGCCCTGGAAGAAAAGAATAATCTCATAGAAGAAATAACTCTAACTTAAAATTTGTTTAGAATAAGCTAAATTAGCAAAAGATGCTTTGAAGAAACAAATCCTAGAAAACGAGAGGCGTAATGAAAAGTTATAACTAGAAGTTGTAAGTCCAAGGAAGGAACTTGAGAAAGAAAAAGGTATAAACCTTAGATTTGCTAAAGGATTTGAGACCTTGTAAGAAATCATCAAAGTACAATGCTCTCCTCTTATATAAATAGGTCTTGGATGCAATGAAGAATCATCAAAGACTGTAAAATCTTTTGAAATAGTTACAAGAATTTATCTCAATGCAGTAAAAGGAAGGATTCAACAAAATTCCAGCTCTCGGTAAAGGAATAAGGGATCGAATATTTCTCAGGTGAATCACCCTTATCACAATCAAAGGCAAATCTACACAAGAAGGTACTACACTCCGAGGAACTTTTACTTTAATGGTCTATGCTTCACTTGTCATAATTTAGGTCATAAGGTTGGTCAGTGTGTTGCTTATAAAACTATCATGAATAGAGAAACAAGAAAACAAAAGAATGTGGTTGGGTTAAAGAAATACTCTTACAATACCTTCTCACCTCTTCAAGATGAATCTGAATGTTCCTTTTGCAATAACTTTGGGCATAGAGAAACTGAATGTAGAAGCAAAATACGATTTACTCAAAAAACAACAACATCTAAGGTATGGAAAAAGAAAACCATAGGATTTGATTATTGTGGTTTATCTTTATATGCAGGAGATCAAGAAAATTTGTGGTACATTGACAGTGGATGTTCAAAACATATGACAGGTGATAAAGAAAATTTTATGTCCTTCTTTGAAATAAAGAAAGAAACGAATGTAACATTTCGAAATAATTCACTTGCTGGTATCAAAGGAAAACAATTTTTTTTGCTGAAAGAAAAGGTCAAAGTTGGAAATGTTTTGTTTGTTGATGGATTAAAACATAACTTATTGATTGTTAGTAAGATGTTTGATCAAGGGCATGAGGTGGTTTTCAGATCAAAGAATTGTGTGGTACGAATTCTCAATATAGGTAAGATCACAATAAAGGGAACGAGAACTCTAGGTAATGTCTATGTCTTAGAAGGCGGTTTAGAACATTGTTACTTGAGAAACTCAGAGGAAAGTTGGCTTTGGAACAAAATATTGGAACACCTAAGCTTTAGTCAACTACATAAGTCAAGCAGAATGGGAGAAATTCGCGACTTGCCTAACATCTCTCTACCAGAAAGTACCATATGCAAATCATGTCAATCCGGTAAGCAAACCAAGGTGCAGTTTAATGCCACATAAAGTACTTCAGGTAAGCCACTTGACCTTATTCATACTGATTTGTGTGGTCCTATAAGAAAGAAGTTCCTCGGGGGGACAATACTTCATATTATTCATTGATGATTTTACTTGTATGTGTTGGATTGGCTTATTAAACCATAAAGATGAAGCATTTGATAAATTTGAAATCTTCAAAGCTTTAGTAGAGAATGAGTTAGTTTTGAAAATCAAATGTCTTAGATCTGATAGAGGAGAATAATTTATATCAGATGAGTTTTCCAACTCTTGTGAACACCATGGTATCAAGAGGTAGTTTTCTATAGCTAAAACTCCTCAACAAAACGGAGTGGCAGAAAGAATGAACAGAACAATCCGACAAATGGCACGTGCCATGCTTGATGAGTCCAGAACGCCTCATACCTTTTGGGGGGAAGCAACACATACAACAATAAATATCCTCAACAAAGCTCATATTCGGGTAAACAGTGACAAAACTCCTCCTGAACTATGGTTTGGTAAGCAGGCAACTGTCAAGCATTTTAGAGTCTTTGGAAGCAAATACTACATAAAGAATAATGATGATAAACTTGGAAAGTTTGAAGCTAGCGCAAGAATTCTCCTTAGATACTCCTCTAGAAGCAAAGGATATAAATACTACAATAAAAGACTTCAAAAGATTGTTGAATGAATTGATGTTGTGATTGATGAAGCATGCATAGGGACCAAAAAGGAAACACCAGCAGATGATGAAGATTCATACAAGCCAAAAGGATGTTGGAGACATCAGAAGAAGTAATTGATGGTACATAAGCATTAGAAAAGACTCCATCAAGGCATGTTCAGAAAAATCACCCAAGATCTCAAATTCTAGGTGATAAGGAAGTTGGAGTACAAAGTAGAACTCTTGTTGGAATTTCGAGTTATCTAGCTTTATAATCCACAAATGAACCACAAAATGTAAATCAAGCTAGAAAAGATGAATATTGGGTTAAGGATATGGATGAAGAACTTGATCAAATAGAAAAGGACCATACACGGGAATTAGTACGAAGACCTCATGATAAAAATGTTATTGGGACAAAATGGGTATTCAAAAACAAACTAAATGAAAATGGAGAGGTAATTAGAAACAAAGCAAGACTTGTATGCAAAGGCTATGCGCAACAAGGAATAAACTTTGAAGAAACATTTGCACCTGTAGCCAGATTTGAAGCCATAAGAATGTTCCTTGCATTTTCAAGCTTTCATAACTTTAAAGTATATCAAATGGATGTTAAATCTGCATTCTAAATGGAGACCTAAAAGAAGAAGTTTATATTGAACAACCTGAATGGTTCATTCTAGGAAATGATAAAAACCTTGTTTGCAAACTCAATAACGCATTATATGGGCTAAAACAAGATCCTTGTGCATGGTGTTATCTGTTGGAAAATCAGAAAGGCAATAAAGATTTTCGTGATCTTGATAATTACTTGTGATGTTTCTTATTATTACAATTCTTGACATCTTCTTTCTTTAGTTCATCAAGCAATTATGAAAAGCAACAGTACATAAAACAATGGACACAAGATGTAGGCACATGCCAGGGCAAAACCCCCCTCGAGGGGAAAACCCAGTGAAATTAATTATTAGTTTCAATAGTATTATTTGAGACTCTTCACCCTAGACCAAGACTAGACCTTCCCTCCACACCAAGTCGTCCTCCAGAAGATTGACCTCTTCCCAGCAACTTCGACTATGTAGCAACATGCAGCAACTAACAGCGTCCGACAGTGTCCAACTTGGAAGAATTCATTCTCCCAATCCAGAGCACGAAATAGAGTGAGACCAACACCAAAATTTCGATTTTATTTGAATCCTTAGACTCTCTCAAACTCACATTCATTTCGGCTTCTCGACAACAAACTTTCCCAGCTTCCTACTTCGCATTTCTGCCCAACAAACATATTTTCGCACTTCTGCCTAGTAGAGAGAGAATGAGAAGTGATGCCACAAATGAATTCGATGTGCTTCCTTTTATAGGCTTCTTTTGGGGTCGGATGGTCCCTTAGGCCGACTTGATATTCTCTTAGGCCGACATGGTGTGGAGGTTACATAATTCATATTTGACTCAATACTTAACCTTTTTACATGATTCAAAAGCCCAAGAAGGGTCTCTTTAAATGTACAATAATTTTATAGACTCAGAATAAATCCTAGAATTCCTCAATGGGGACTTTGACCTAAAACATGGTGACCCAAGCATGAAACCCATGCTTTAATAAGTCACAACAATAATAATAAAAATTCCTTTCTTTATTCTTTTGACAAGTACATTACATAATGACTCCAAACATAGTTGCTTTTTCCAATGCTCCCTCTTAACTAGGGAGGTATTCATAATGTAGATATACAATGGAAGATCTCAAACGATATGAACCATGAATAACTTTAGGCACCGCAATGCCATGGACTAGATTCCTGACCAGGGCAATCTATCCAACTGTAATGTCCCAATTGAAATAAATTTGGAACAATTCAAATTTTTCACTTAGGAAAATCTCCAGATAAAAATTTCATTAATAAACAGAAGATTGCCATGTAAAAATTAAACAAATAGAGCATGCAATCACATAACACGATGAACAAGAAAATACTCAGCATTTATTATATTAAATGAATTGGGGTTTACATGCACATACAAACCATATAGTTGAGTTAATATGGCCTCAAACGGATCTACAATAGTGCTGCCAATTAGCGTTTAAAACAAATTGAAAAATAATACACTGCTATGTGCGAACCCTGAATGGATCCACCAAGGGAAGAGATGAGTGCTCTCCCACTCTCACTGAATCACCTGAGGGTTTCTGTCCTTGGGCTACTGCTGAAGTAGAGAACCACATTCCCAAACCTCTCCACAAGAAGAAATCTCAAATCCAAGATGTCTCCAAATGACCTTCTCTTCCTCTTTTATAGATCTCATGAATAGATCTCCAAGCCTCTAGAAGCATCTTATTTTAATATTTTATTATTATTCTAGAAGCTCCTCCATTGATTTTATCAAGTGACCTTTTAATTTTATTTTATTCCACTTAAGTCACTTTGGCCCTTTTTCCCCAATTAATTAATTTTCCTTAATTAAATGACTAATTAAAGTAATTTTTAACTATGGAAAATGGAAAATCGCCCACCATACTCTCTTCGACCACTAGAAGTCACTTTTCAGCATACCATCCTGTAGATCTTCTCGTTCCAGTTCCAACGACCTATTACACTGAGGTGTTCCATCAATTAATCTCCTTAGAATGCCACCTCGAGCATAATTAATTAAGTTACGCCAATAATAACCTCGCTTTATGGGAATTATCAGAAAGTCACGGAATAAAAAACAAGGTGTGTGGAACTGATCATAATGATGAATATGCCAGGAGAATTCCATCGGACCCCATGAAAACTCCTCAAAACTCCATCGAAACCCTTGATGATATAAACCTCCTCCATTGACCTGGCCATCCCCTGCCTTGGAAATCCACCCTGGTTGTACTATGAAGAAGAATAAAAGTGGGGAAATTACACCAACCAGTCACTCAACAATTTAGGTACCACAATGCCATGGACTAGATAACCAGAGCAATCTGTCCAAGTGGGACTAAGATGGACTCAAGATTTTAGCCCCTCTAGGTACCATCAAGGTTACTTGCTAACCATCAACCCAAAATCCAGGTGCATGTTAGAGCTCAATGACCAACTCGACCTTTCCAACTTCGGGACCCAGACATTAACACAAAGTGTTAGTCATATGTTTTCCGAGGAAATGCTTCACTCACAAAGCCTCAACATTCCTCCCAATCAAATTGATTGGTAACCAACATGCTATCAAATCCTTCGAGAGATTCACCTGTACAAACACAACCCCAATAAATAATATACTTTCACATGTATACAATCAAACAAAAACCTCCGGGGTCTTCCAGGGAATAGATGTTGCTTCTCAACTTTCCATATTAGGACTTGTTATCACTCTAGGAAACTCTCGTAGGTTGTAGATCGGAGATGCTTGGTAACATATAATTTTCAATATTGTTCTCTGAACTATTGGAATGAATGATGGTTTGGATCAAGTCAGATAATCATTTCAGCTCTATTCTCACTCAAGACATGCATGAACACTCTCAACAATACAAGGCTTTAGACTCCTAATGCTCAATAGTTTATAGATTCAATGGAAGGATGGAGAATACCGACTATACCAACAGATGCATACATAAACATATGTGAATGGCCAGCTACATGAAGCAAATGAAACTTGCAAATCTAGTTTATCAATGCAGCGATAAGATGATAGTTATCTGTCATTAGACACAGTAGAAAACATAAATAACCTATTCATGTGCAAGCATAGAACAACAGAGAAAATGGAATTGAACATGTAACAACAAAAGAAGCTTATATTGCTAGAATGAAGATGAGAAGCTTGAAGGAATAGAGTAGTAATAATCTCCAAAATTTGAACCTCTGTTACATCTAGTTTTCAACATTTTATAGGCCTTTACAGTGCTCCTGAGCTCTCAAAGGCTTGGAGTGTCTTAATCCATCCTCCCTGTCTCTTCAACAACTTTGATACCCTTTAGGCAAGCATGGCTTCGGAGGTTTCCTCTTCTGACAAAAGAGTAACTGCTTTATGATATTTTGGCTGCACCGGCAGGGAGCTCTCTCTTGCCAAAGATGCCCACAATCACTTCTATTGTTTTCGGTTGTGTCGCGCTGTTGATGCACCATGATGTATCTTTTTCAATCTGCAGTGTGCTGTGGCCCTTCTCTTTCCTTTTCCAACCTCTATTTCCCAGCAAACTATCTCTTGAGATTTGGTATGTGGTGGAATGGGTCTTTAGGCCTTTGTTTTTCCTTTAAACTGCAAACAATGACTATTTCTGTTATAAACAATGAAAACACTGCAACACTGATAAATATCGCCCATCATTGTTCATTTCATACTTCAAAAGTCCTCAGATATGGCCTATTCTGCCATTAGGTCCGCTCTCTCGGTCGCTATCGCAAGTCGCATCCAGCCTGTTCCCTGTGTGTTTTCTTTGTATTCTGGAATATGTAAAAATAGTGAAACTACATGAGAAATGGCTTCCCCCAGGTTTCAAACCTTATATATTTGAATCTCGAACCCTTTTGGCCCCGGGCCTTATCGCTATTGCAATGCCCCAAGGTTCCCTTTGTATTTCATTTAAACAACGAAAATACACAAAAATGCATTGAAAATGGGCCTTCTACAGACTTCAAATTTTATGTATTTCCCTTCCCATACACTTTCGGGTCCAAGCTTCATCGCAATCGATGCTGCCTTGTTTCTCGTTGTATTTCATTATATAACGAAATACATTAAAATGCATTAAAAATGGCTTTGGCATGGACCTAAAATCTTATGAAAAATCATTTATAATGTCGCCGGGTCCGGCTCATCGGGTCACACATATGCCTGTGCATAAGCCCCGCCCCATGGTATGGTGCCGATGTGATATAGCGATGTGATCTGATTGCAATCGCTAATCGTTCAATGCCCGGGCCTTTAGTTAAATTGTCGATACCTCGCCGATGCGACCCACTAATTCGATCAGCGACGATCGCTGATCAGCGGTGTCATGCGCCCAACTTTAAGTTGTCCTTTCTGCTCGGCCGATTGCGATTAGCCACTTATATTTGGGTCGTTGATTGGCTAGATCTAACGGTTGTTGTTCATTCCTCTGTTCAAAACTGCGATTGTGGGTTTTTCATGGTTTTTAAGCGTTTTTTTACCTCCCGATAGTGCATTTATGCCCTTCCATGGGCTCTCCTCTTGCGCCGATTTTGACCCTTAGATGATTTTGAGCAAATGCTGAAGAGCATATATGGATCCCATGGGATGATTTTAAGCAAATATGGAGACTTTAAGAGCATGTGGATCCAATTTTGGGCCTTTTGTCAGCGAGGCTAACAGGACTATCAACCGAATCTTTGACAAAAGATTTCTTAATCATACATTTTCTTCCTACTTCATATGTAGCAACATATTCTTCAATCGGTTCCTTCTTTCCTTCTTTTAGCAGCACTTCAAAATGCATTCTCCAATTTCCTTTTCCTGTTCATGGTCTTCACTCAAAGTTACAGTTCTTAGTCCTAGTCTAGTGCATCACACATGAAGCAGAGAACCATATCTGACACTCCCTCTTAACCAGCAACCACCTCTTTATCCAGACTCCCTCTTAATCTTAGGGGGATCTCTTCTATTCATTCTCCTTCCAGGAGATCAACTTCTTCTTTTTTCAACATAGGAGAATATTTTCGTGGCTTCCAACCATTTCATCAGAGTTATCATCAACCTCATCATGTTTGTCACATCGAGCATCTTCACCAAGTTGAAGATTGTGTACCTACATTGCTTAGATAGCAAGTACAACCAAAACTATAGAAGCATAATGTTAGCCATATCAAAAACATGAAAGCATTTCAACTTTATTCACATCAGATACTAGACTTAATTATAAACAAGAGACATACTCTTCAACATCTTGCTAGGGACTTTGTCATACACGCTAGACTACTTCATAACAACACTCATTCCATCTAGGATTTGAATATGTCTTCCAAAGTATGACATACCTTACTACAACATATAGAAAACCCTAGAAACCATTCACACAAATATGGATCTACAAATCATCTAACAACCTTCCAAAATACATGTGTTAGACTTCTCACTAGGGATTCATACAAATCCTATATTTCATACAAAAGAATCAATCAAAGTCAACCAAAGCTTAGTCATTAACCTGGCTAGCTTCCACTAGGGTTAGTTCCAAACCCCTAGACTTTCAATCAACCACCAATCAATCACTAACATGACCAACTACTACTAAGGTTAGTTGCAAACCCTAGATTTCTGAGCAATCATCATGCTCAACTGAAAATTCAAATTTCAACAATTTCTTCACAAATCTTAAATTATCATATAGTCAACATTCATCAGAGATTTCTACTCCAACTGAGGGTCAACTCCAAAACCTAGAATTCCATTTTCACAAATTCAATAATCTTATACAAATCTCAAATCATCATATTCTAGACATTTTACTTTGACTTAGGTTTAATTCCAAAACCTTAGATTTCCAATCTCAACAATCATGACATGCATAAATCTTAGATTGTTATATTTCACACTAGACAATGTCACTACTAGGGTTTAACTACCAAACCCTAGATTTTCATTTTTTTTCAACAATCATCTAATAGATTTCAGATTTTTATATCATACATACTAAACTACTTTTAACTTCACTAGGGTTTAGCCATAACACCCTGGATTTCCAAACATCAACATCCTAGAATCTCGGACAAGGACTTCATTAAATCCTAAAACTCATGACCATTAATGACTAGGTCAACACATATCTAGGAATTCATAACCATTCATAAGCATATAATATGTCCAATAACATTAATACATCTGACCTAGACCAAGCTAGGGATTCAACCAAAAAGACATATCTTTATCTGCCTAGATTTCATCACCATTCAAATACATTTCATATCATGAGATAGTCAAAGCCAACTTCACAAATATCAACAAGAGTTAGACACACAAACATATTGATTATACTAGGGTTTGATCCAACAACATACCAAATAAATAAATTCTAAAACAATATAAGGGTCTCTCACACATTCCACCAAACCCTAATGAGCTAGGGTTCCAATGTGGGAAAATAGCGAACCTTATATTACCAAAATTTCAAAGGTTCTGGGATTTTAGACCTGGTTCTGGGATTTTAGACCTTATCATTCCATCCTAACAAGTTAGGATTTCCTGATCATACCAAAATCCCAAATATGAAATCATCAATAAATACTTCAACTAGCATTTTACAATATCCCTAATTAGTTTAGGGTTTTAGACATTACCAACAACATACCCTTCGGTTAGGGTTTTCATAGCCTGTCTAGGGTTCTACCAAATCAGATAAGAGTGGGGTGGGTTGAATTATCAAGAGATGAATCACCCAAATAAGAATCACTAGGATTCAATACTACCATTCATAACAAGGTTAGTAATAGATCATCAAATGAATAATCTTTTCAATCAATGAATTCAAAGCATACCTTTGTTTCTTGACTAACCTTGTCTTGAGAGATTCTCCTTCTTGCGGATTTTTTCCCTAATCAAGACAATAGAGGGAGAATGGTGATTAGTATTTAACATAATCAAAACTAAATGAATGCATGAGCCCAAAATTGAAAATACATGAGATACTTATCTTTTTCCGGAACAATCTCATTAATGGCCAAGAGATCATCCTTGAGTCTAGCTATCTTCACAAAGAAGGTTTCCATGGTATCTTCTTTAGTCATCTTCGTAGTCCTCAGCTCATTCTTAAAACTTGCTACTTGACCAATGTTCTTGATAGTGAACAACTTCAAAGAAGGTTTCCATAGTATCTTTTTTAGTCATCTTCGTAGTCCTCAGCTCATTCTTCAAACTTGCTACTTGACCAATGTTCTTAGCAGTGAATAGCTTCGGCAAGGCTTCATACATCTCCTGAGCATGATCGATGTTAGCTATGAATGGGACAAGATTGTCTTTTATTCCTTCTACCATCAGAGTCATAGCCACCAATTATAGATCCCTGAATTTCGCTTTGTCAACATCACTGGCTTCTTCTGTAGGCTTCTTTACATTTCCTTTAACCAAGTCTAGCACCTTGTTCTTCTCAAGGATTAGGTCAATCCTCTTCTTCCAGGATCTGAAGTTAGATGCTCCTTCAAACTTGGTCTCCCCCTTGATAGAGTTAGATATCTTCCTTGAATATGATAGACTCCTTCCCTGAGATAGTGCCTATGAATGGATCTGTGTTTTTCTTCTTTCTTCACCAAAGTTTTGCTACCATGTTGGAAAATCATAAAGGAAGTAAAGATTTTCGTGATCTTGATAATTACTTGTGATGTTTCTTATTATTGCAATTCTTTATATCTTCTTTCTTTAGTTCATCAAGCAATTACCAAAAGCAATAGTACATAAAACAATGGACACAAGATGTAGGCACATGGCAGGGCAAAACCCCCCTCAAGGGGAAAACCCAGTCAAAGTAATTCTTCCTTTTAGTAGTATTCTTTGAGACTCTTTACCCTATACCAAGATCAGACCATCCCTCCACACTAAGTCAGCCTCCAGAAGATTGACCTCTTCCCAGCAACTTCGACTATGCAGTAGCTAACAGCGTCCGACAGTGTTCGAAATTGGAAGACTTCATTCTCCCAATCCAAAACACGAAATAGAGAGATACCACCACCAAAATTTTGATTTTCCTTGACTCCTTAGACTCCTGCAAACTCGCATTCACTTCGGCTTCCTGGCAACAGAGTTTCCCAACTTCCTACTTTGCACTTCTGCCCAGCAAACATATTTTCGCACTTCTTCCCAATAGAGAGAAAATGAGAAGTGATGCCACAAATGAATTCGATGTGTTTCCTTTTATAGGCTTCTTTTGGGGTCGAATGTGTCCTTAGACCGACTTGATCTTCTCTTAGGCCGACATGGTGTGGAGGTTACATAATTCATATTTGACTCAATACTTAACCTTTTTACATGATTCAAAAGCCCAAGAAGGGTCTCTTTAAATGTACAATAATTTTATAGATGCAAAATAAATCCTAGAAGTCCTCAATGGGGACTTTGACCTAAAACATGGTGACCCAAGCATGAAACCCATGCTTTAATAAGTCACAACAATAATAATAAAAATTCTTTTTTTCATCCTTTTGACAAGTACATTACATAATGACTCAAGTACATTATCGAACACTGAACATAGTTACATTTTCCAACATTATCACCTTGAAAAGTATCTTCAACAACAAGGTTTCACTAAGGGGCTTGAAGATAGAAATATATATATAAATATGGATGATGATAAACTTTTAATAGTTGTTTATTACGTAGATGACATCATATTTGGAATCAATGAAGATACTATGAGTCAAAGTTTTGTCTCAGTCATGCAGCAAGAATTTGAAATGTCATTACTTGGTGAACTAACATACTTTCTTGGTCTTCAAGTTTAGCAAGCAAAGAATGGTATCTTTCTCTCGCAGACTAAGTATCTCAAGCAGATTTTAAAGAAGTATGGAATGGAATATTGCAAACCTGTATGCACACCAATGGTAATAGGTTGTAACCTCAGTTTACATGATGATTATACCTCAGTAAATCAACCAGAATACAAATTTATGATCGGGAGCTTCATCTACCTTACAAGCACAAGACCAGACATGGTGCATGTAGTTGGGATTGTTGGATGTTTTCAAGCAAATCCTAAAGAAACTCATCTCCATGCAGTCGAGAGAATATTCAAGTACCTACAAGGAACTCAAGATTGGTCTATGGTATCCCAAAATTGCAGATTTTGCTCTTCATGCTTACACAGATGCAGATTGGGTAGGTAATGTTGATGATCGGAAAAGTACTTGTGGAGGAGCATTCTATTTGGAACCCTGCTTGGTATCATGGTTCAACAAAAAACAAAGCTCTATTGTTTTATCTACTGCTGAGGCAGAATATGTTGTTGTTGCATCTTGTTGCACACAACTTCTCTGGATGATGTAAACATTGCAGTATATTCAAATAAATTGTCCTCAAACTATACCCATTCTATGTGATAATACTAGTGCCATAAGTATTTCTAAAAATCATGTCATGCACTCAAAAACCAAGCATATTCCAATCAAATATCACTTTCTGAGAGAACAAGTACATGAAAAAAAGGTCAAACTCGAGTATGTTCCCTCAAAGGACCAAGTTGCAGATATATTTACAAAGCCTCTTCCACGTGATTCCTTTGAATATCTCAGACAGAAACTAGGAGTGGTCTCTACTTAATCACTTCATTAATCATTCTGATAGATCTTTCAGATTCACAGGGAGCAATACATATGTTGTTTTGATGATGACTCCCATGGTTGTTCTGATATTCATGTTGCTTATATTAATAACAATACATCTAATGTAGTAAGATTGAACAGGTACGAACAATACAGGCTCAGGGGGAGCTGTGGTTATAAAATAAATAAATAAAATCAACATTTTACTTTGTATACGCGGATATTATGAAGGACAGACGTGTATATATGCGAGTTTTGATCTAGACAATCCCATATGTTTCTCTATGATGAAGAAATAGTGGGATAGACTCAGGCAAAGGCTCTGATATGCCTCAGAAAATTATTATTTGGCATCCTGGTCCTGATGTTGATTGGTAATAATCTATTATTGCTGAGATGCTACTTACAAGTGATATTGGCTTATGATGGTTACTAAATGACATTGTTGCTTTGATGACTTTACTGATTGATGAAGTTGCTTTGATGAGTTTACTGGTGAATATGATTAGTCCTGACAGTGAACAAATGGCATAGATTCAGGGGGAGCATTTGTTATATCTCTAATAGTGCACATTGTTGATTTCTTGAGTATTCCTTGTTGAATAATGATGCTCATATTGATGTTGACAAATGCTCATCCTTATATGGGAAATGATGGTTACTGATGACTATCATGGTCTTTCCACCTCACTATTGAGGTCCTTGGTATTGGTTATAAATGCCATATTTGTCTCTTGATGTAATGGTCATGTAAAGACCCATGATGTAAAATTGTGATATTCAGTCATGATTGAACTATTGGAGTCAAGATCATTATGTATGTAATCCCATTATTTTGGGAATTTAATGTAATGTCGAGTCAAATATGTAACCCCACTATGTTGGGTAATTAATGTAAGCATGAGTCCTTGGGGATAGGAAAGGTTAGATTTGGTTGAGTCATAGCACCATGCACTTCTTTGTATTTCTTTTATAAGTTTCAGCATATGCTCAGGGGGAGTATGGTCAATGCTCATATTTAGTAGCATTTACAGTGCTCATCTCTACAACAAGAGGCTTTTTCCCTTGATGTCAAAGGGGGAGAGAAGCTTGGTATCTCTACAGATGTGGTTATAGGTATCTATAGGTGGTGGTGACCAAACACCAAAGTGGTTGCCATCAAGTCCAAAGGGGGAGATTGTTGGCATTATGATTAATGTGTTGTTCTTGATGGCAACCTACTTGATAAAGATGTCAACATGATGGTAGCAGAATGAGTATACAGGGAAGTACAGATGTGGTAGAAAGATTGAACAAAGGAATATCAGTTCAAAGACAGAAGAATGATAAAGATGCAGTTTGAGAAGTATATAGCGGGTTTTGTGAAGCAAAGCCGCGTACAGTTTCTGCATGATAGTATTCTCAATACCAAGGGTCTTTACCATGGTATTTGCCCATATTAATGAGCACGACAATGGATATTTGATCTCGTCAAAGAATACCATCGGCATAGCTACGAAATTGGCGTAAAGTTTTGTGTAAGGCCTAAAGCTAATAAGGAGATGGAGATCAAAGTGCTAAGGGCGCATGTATTGGGCTATTGATGATTGTTTTGATATGAAATAGGTGTGCACCAAGGAGTATAATAATGGATCAGATCTATTAGATCTGAAATGACTATATATTGAATAATCTTCTTATGGTTTGATAGATCTATGATGATGATTTTATGATGTATATCTGTTATGGTGTATGCTGAGATTTGTGTTTGATAGGTGTTCTAATGTGCAACAAAGGTTTGATTCAGTGATTACAGATTTGTACGTAGGTTTTCTTCAGACAAGTCGCGTATGTACACGAATATTCTTTTGGGTAGTCACGTATATATTCTGCAGTATGGAAAAATCTGTATGTGGGTATCAAGTATGAAGAGCGCATACATATGCAGAATGATGTATAAGGGTCACGTACATCTGCTAGGGTTTTGCATCATGAACTGATGATAATATTTGTTATGTGTGATGTTGTCCGTCGATGAGGTCTCTTATAATTATATGTGTTTGACAGTATTGTTTGGGCTGAAGTTAGTGAATTGGATATGCACTACTTGTCTTCATCACAGTGTGTACATACGCAGGTTTACTTCATAATAGTGGCATACAGAAATATGAATAAGAAAAGAAAAGTTTAAGTAGTTTAACATACTGATTCATCGCCCCCTTGCCCCTCTCAATTTTTCTTCTAACACTCTCACATTCTTGACCCTTGATCTACCCTTCTAAGCCTCTCCTTCCTCAACGCTGGCCTTCCTTGGCCTAGCGTTGGCTTTTCTTGGCCCTTTTCTGCCTAATGTGCCCTAAACCCTCATCTGATTTTTCAAGACTGGTCCCTTGGTGGTTTTTCAGGTGTTTGGTCTCCAAAATATTGGTTTTCAGGTGGCATCTTCATCCTAAAATTTTGGGCCATTCGGGCTAATGCATCTACAAGGCCTTTGGCCTAGGGTTTGACCTCTAAACACTTGTTTTCTCTCTGTTTTATTACAGCAGTTAAATCAGTGAGAATTAGGCTCTGAAATCACATATAAATTGGTCAAAATTGTTTAAAATTGCAAAATTTTCATTTTCCTAAAATTTTGGCCACTTGGGCACCCTAGATCTAGCCTAGAACCATTTTTCTGTTTGCTAGAATTTACTACATAACTGGAGATTTTAGATCTGAAATTTCTGAAGCATGCACCTAAAAAGGGTCAAAAACTTAAAATTTTCAGTTTTAGTGAAATTTTCTTATTTTTGGGTGTTCTAAACATTGTCTTTAGCATTACTAGCTTGTTGATCTGTAGTTTATTTACTGTTATAATAACTTATTACATATCTGAAATATCGCTGAATACATCATCATAGAGTAAGTTGAACTCTTAGATTTACATTTGCTGGTCATTGGAAACTTTTATGCTTCATGTGTTGGACAATTTCTATAATCTAGACTCTAGAGTGACTTTTCTACTGTTGTCACAACACTAATAAGCGCTGAAATTTTCTGAAGTGCTACTACTGATTTGATTATTGAGATCTAACATTTATGTGTCTTTTTCTAAGTTTTCAATTTTTTTCTGAATTTGGCACCTAAAACACTCTTACACTAAAACTCTAAAGATTTGATCTTGTGATTGGTATAAGTTGATCTAATACTTGAAATGTCACTGGCATCATTGTGTTTGGCATATAATTGAGTCATTGCTCTAAGTCTTTGGCATTTGGGTTGATCATCTTAAGCACTTGGCATCTAAGTTTTTCATTGGTTATCGTAAAAGTGGTGTTTGGTTTATCCTAAGTGGTATTGAACATTGTTGAAATATTGACATTTTACATTTTGTGGATAGTCATTACTGGATAAGTGTTTTAATTTTTTTGGTCTAGCATCTCGTAGATTAATCTCTGGTTGAAGTTTGCACTTGTATATGTTAGCATTTATCTTGTTTAAGATTTCCATCCCAATATTGTTAAGTACTCTTGCTATAAGACGATTCACACTAAGTACTTAAGTAAAATAAAAAATTTTAACTCGGGATAATTTCATTCATCATCTTGCATAGGCATTCTAAGATCTAGCCTATATTAAAAACTTACCTCCAAGCATAAGCTAGGTTGATAGACTTTTAGGGCAACCCTTTTCAAACTAGCTTGAGAGATTCAAGTCTTCCTTGTGGTTAACGCAGTGACCTTGCAGTGATCAAAGCTAGAGTCTCTGCAGCGTCAGAGGCACTGGGTGAGTGGAACACGGGGAATTATCGTTAATCAAGCCTTTGTCTACTTTCCGTTGGCTTCCATTCACAACTTACTTTGAGGATTGTTTCTCAAAACAGTTAGGGGAAAGGTTCTACTTAGACTAGGCATATAATTAAAATTAACCAAGATCACTACATCACACATAGACCGTAGGACTCGCATATCATATAGGCTAGTCTATCATTCAGGTAGTGGGTGTCCATCCGGTTACTTAGTATTAATTCACATTAAGAAAGAATTGTGACTCCATAAGGCACTGGTCTCATACTTAAAATCTAATCTAATCATTAATCTTGCTAAATTTAACCAAGTAGCTAGGTCACTCATCCGTGTCTCCCAAACAAGTTGGTTCCCAACTTGTTTTCTTTCACCTCATTTCCATAGGGACTACCCCCCATAGCCTGTTGTTAGGAGACATCTAGAACAGAGTGGGCAGGGATCAGAGTGACAACCCTCACCCTGAGCGATTGTCGCGGTGTTTGTACAATCCAAGCGACAATAGAGCCCAAGGCCTAGTGTACAATTTTCCACTATATATTACTGCCATTCATAACATAAATTCCTATACGTTTACACTCATTTCGTACCATAATTCCTCAACTTGTTGCCAAATCACATCTTACACCTTGTGGTTGATTATCATTAGTTTTCTTAGCTTTTCTATGATTAGCACTGATTTTGTCATGATTTACTAATGACGGTTTTTACCAAGTTCATTTGTCGCAAGGTTCCATTGCCAAACTTCTTCACGAGTCAGTTAAACTAGTTCCTACAGGTTGAGTACGTAATAAAATCCTTAAGTTTAAAATATCAAATTTGTGATCAAATGGTGAAGAATTTTGAAATTCTAACATGCGGGTTTTGTTCAAAGAGCCCTCATTCAGGTAATCCTGAAACTGTTTGGAAAAATTTGTTATTGAGAAGAAGTTATGATTGGGGGAATATTCCAGTGCAAAGTTAAGTACAGAGTCGCGCTGAACGACTTGGGTTTGGTTTGAACGGGTCGGGTCAGGTTCGGTTCTGAACTATTTTGCTAAACGACTTCGAGCTTTAAATGGAAACAGTTCCTTTAGTTTCTCCATGATCAGAACAAGCTAACCATGACCCTTCTTAAGACTGTTCTAGAAGATCTCATATAGCTTACTTTAGCCTTGAGATTGTATTTTGTTTGTTTAGTTATATTGGTTGTGCATTGGTTGCATTATATAAAGCTCGATGCTCTGCAATACGAAGGGGCGGGCAGCCAGCATATGAACAATGGAATCATGGTGTGGTAGAGCAGGAAGCGTAATAGATGGCAACAGGAAGTAGCAAGAAGATGTAATCTTTCTTATGCTATGAATACAATGGAGACTTTGATGCATTTTCTATTAGAATTCATGTTTTGCTTAACTGTAACACAAAACTCCGATTCCGTACATAAAGTTTTGTAAGTGATTTTTGTTTTTAAGTGATTTGAGTTAATCTGGGTGTAATCCAGGAGTGGCAAGTGCCCACCACAACTGGAAACAGGTCCTTTGGCCTATTTAGATCATAGGATTTACAGTGAAAGTGGGAATTTCATCGAGAGATTGTTGTGTGAAATCTAGCATCATTTTGTAATTAAAACTCTGTCTTGTAGATTTAAGATTAAAAATCCCATAATTCATTCAATTAGAAGTCTTCTTAGTTTTTAGCACGATTATCTTGTAGTGTCATGTCTATATATGAATCATCAGAAACAACAGAACACAATATCGGTTATGTTAATTATTAATTAAACTTGTAGCATTGCTTCGAGCCATTGGCATAATAAAAGCATGATTTAATTGAGAATTGAAGTCTCGATCCTTTTTGAATGTGTTGATACGTTTGCAGGATTGAAATTCCTATCGATTTATTGCATGCATCCCCAGACTAGGCTTGGATTAATTATATAATTCTGCATTTTGTACTTATACAGAGTCATTTTGTACATAAAAAGAGTGATTCCATACTTAATAGGTCCTGTAATATCACATTTATATAAATGACCAGCGATGGCATGACGACATATTGATGGATGTAGTTCAGTTCTGAGATCCAATAGAGAATCCAAGTGTGGTTGAATTTAGAGTTGTAGGTTAATTCTTGTCATAAAATAGATTTTCTAAGTTTGATTGCAGTGGTTTCAAATTAGCATGAATTTCTATTTTTAGAGTCCTTTTAAACATGAATGTGCCAATATAGCCACCATGGGAATGTTGAGTTTCCTTTGAAGTGTTTGCAGAATTGAGTGCTAGGAAAGATAAATAATTTTGTTGAATCCTTGTTGGCTTTCATCCCGGGAATTAGATTCAATAATTAGATTCAGTGTTGTTTGAATTGTACATTTTCTTTAAAATAGAATTCACTTGGATTGAAATTAGCATAAGTTTGATATCAAATTTCTATTAATTAGATTAAATAAATTTTATTGTTTGGATTGCAATTAGATTTTACTTGCATTGGAATTAAGTTTTGATTAAAATTAAGATTTACTTAGAATAGCGATTTGTATTATGTACTTAATTCAGGAATAGGAATAGGAATCGATTTTAGATTTCATGATGTTAATTTAGATTATATTCTTTGATCCTGTGTTACCTACACTTGTGCCTCTAAGTCTTATGACCCCAGATTGATAATTTAATGTTGGAATTATAACACTTTTAATTTCCACAACAATCTCTATACAATTTTCTCAAGATAAACTATTAATTCATATAGTGAATTAGATCACTTAAGATAACTTGTACCAATAGAATGTTCTTATCACCAACAAATAAAACAACAGTTTAAAATTATTTAGCACAATATAGGATAAACACATAGGTAACGCACACCACAGATCAACCTATGTCACTTAACACAGGGACACTGGTGATGGGACACGAAGGACACGGGGATTCGAGTGTTGGACATGGACACGTTGACCCCCTGGAACAGGAAACGTTCTATATATATATATATATATATATATATATTAAAAATTAGATATTTCTTACACAAATTCTCATTCATGATACAAATTCATTGATTCAAACATAGATCTTCATCTAAATATAAGTTTTACAAAGTAACACTATGCATACATATTCAAAACATAAATGATAAATAATAATACATATTCAAATCATCAATGATCTAATAGGAGAAATACAAGATACCATAGTTTTCTCATTAAGTCATCAGAATCAAAATGTGTTACATAATAGTACAATGCCAATGGAAAATAGAAATAACAAATACAAAAAAACTACACGCCTACAAGCCTCAAGGCAGTAGGTAGCTCATGAGTCATCAATCCTCACCGTCAAATCCAACATCATTGTACTCATCATCATGGTCACCACTGCTCTCCTCTGTTGCATCCTCCTCCTATATATACAAAGTCAACTTCGCATCCGCTGGTGTGGAGGATGGCCCCTCTACAGTATCACCATCATCAAATGTGACAGGCTTTAGCACTGGGTCATTGAGATTCAAGTTGGCCAATGCCAACTCAACATTGTTGTCCAGACCCATATCATCAGGAAAGACATCCCACATCTTTGTCTTTCCCTTCAACCACTCATCCCTCTGCTTGTAAATAAGACAAAGTCTTGTGTGCACATACACCATTGTCTCTGCCCTGGACTACTCAAGCTTGCTCTTCTTGACACTATACAAATTCCCAGATGTGCTCCAATTACTCTCGCAACAAGAGTATGAAGTTACCTGAGAGAGGAACCTCATGGCTAACTGCTATAGAGGAGGGCTTGTTTCCCCATGAGTTTGCCCACTAAGAATAGAGCCTTCTTAGCCCCCTGTCTCTAATCACATCACACCCTGCAAATCGACCAATGCTAGTGGAAAAATCTGCAAAGGCATCCTCCACCTCATTAAGGGATGCTCTATCTTGAAAAATCCACCTGAATGGGTCTTTCTTCTCTTGTGAGATTTCACCATCCATGTGAGGAGGTAATCTGTGGGAAGGTCCACCATTTAGCCACTCATGGTTGTGGTATTTTTGGTTCAATGAGTGAGCCAAACAATGTAAAGGTGGGAAATTATTGTCTCATCTGTTGACAAGAATATCCTATCAACATTTGGGGCACTCACTCTATAAAATAATGCTCCTCATAGACTCAGTCATGGAATCCTATCCCTCATAAACCTCTCCTAGGATCGATTGGTCTGTATCTGCAAATCGAAGCAAAGAAATGATATGGTCCATGATTTTAATAAGTAGATCTTCCCTCTCCCACCAAGCATCATCTAACACTGTGTCCTTCATTCTTTTTGAAGTTGTTTGATTTGTCTTTCTCCAAAAAGACCAAAACTCTAAAATAACCATGGCCCCAAGAGCGGTGTTGACATCCCTCAACCTCTTCAACATGATGAATGAAGAGGCAAACCATGTATCCGCAATCTCCAACAATGATAGATTGGTGTACTCCTTGTAGATAGTGAGGGAATTTGTATGATATTGTATAAAGTTGTGAATATGTCGCGCATCCCCAATAGTGCTTCCAATCCAAAGCACATCAGAAGCAATAGATTTGTTAATTTTTGGTATGTTCTTTGCTAGAGCAATTTATTTAATTCTTTTTCATATTAGCAATCACATCAGCGTAAAGTAAACTGTAGATAGAACATAAATATAAATCACAGAAGACAAGCCAAGACAAGAGGATACAAGATGTGGCGCAAGCCAGGGACAAACCCCACAATGTGTGGGGAAACCCTTGACCAAATCTTCTTTTATGTTCTTCAAATTTCAGCAGAAAAAGAGAGAGAGAGAAATAGTACATTTACAATAGAAGTCAACACTTTGACTTATCTAGATCTAGCATAGATCATTTTGTATAACGACAAAATTAGTTGAAGACATTATGCTTCAACTGATTCTCCAAGGTGACTCCTTCACCTATCATTGTTCTGCATTTTGTCCTTTTGCTGCACCTTACTATGTAGCACCATCATGCTGCATCATGCATCATCATGTTGCTTATGATCTCATACATCACGCTGCCCTTACATCATGTCAATGGTACCCAATACTACAGTGTAAGATCTGCACTGATGAAGGTTTATGATCACCCAATCAAGCCTCCAAATTTGCTCCCACAGGCTGCCCAACAATCTGATCCGAAACTGGTCAACTTACTTGACCCAACACAAGGCACAAATTGCTGTTCCAATCTGTTTTCGCTGCTGTTCATAACTGTGACTGTTTAGGGCATCCATATGCTACAACAGCCCTTAACCAAGTCACCAAATAGCCTTTAAAAACTGCATCCTACCCTTGTGTAAGTCCTCTGTCTCCACGTTGTTGATTAGGGCTCAGTCTAGCCCCAAAACAGTCCCACGCAATGCCTTTTCAGTGGGGTTAGGGCCTGCGGCCTACCACAGGTGGCTTCCTGTACCCACGGCCTGCTGAAACAGAGTTTCCAGCCCACACATAATATTCAAAACAGCCCAGACTTTGTCTCCTTTATTGTGGCCTTTCTGCTGGTTAATTTTCACTCCAAAATAGTCATAGGAGTGACCTAAACGTCCCTTCTTCCTTCACTAGAAATGCCCTTACCTGCACCCAATAAAACAGAGATTTAGGGCCCAATAGACTACAGATTTAGGGCACCTCTGTTTAGCATGTAAGGGCCTCTTTGGACAGCGTATAAGGGCTCTTTAGAACTGCGGATTTAGGCCTTCACATACGGCTGGTTCAGGCCTTTCCAACTGCAGCTTAGATAACCTTTCCAACTGCGGCTTAGATAACTTTTATGACTGTGGCTAGATCTCGTTTAGGGTTTCCTTTGACAGCGTTCAAGCCTCCCCTCACTGTGTTATGGAAGCCTCCTTGACTGCGTAGATTAGGGCTGTTGATTGACCTGCAGCTAGGGCACTTGAGCTCCAATTAGACTGCGGTTATGCCTTCTTTGATTGCAGCTAGTGTAAGGCTAGATCAACCTTTAGAACAATGTATTCTCCTCTAGATCTCTCTGTCCACAAAACCCAAAAACGTGGAGAGAGATCACAAGAGATGTGTTACCAAATGTCTTCAAGTCCTCTTCTATTTATGCTAAAAGTGAATGATTGAATAGACATGACGTTTGGGCTTCTAGAGCCTACATAAGAGCTGGTCGGCTTGATAATAATTACATAAACAAAATAAATTCATATCTCCATAAATACTTATCGGAATCGGATGATCTTTGGATCAATCCTACACCTCTCGACAAGAGGGATCCAATAAAAATATCAACTTCCATAAATAAGGTGACCCACATGGAGTTTGGCCCTCGTTGCCAATTTTAGCAAGATTTAAGTGCTAAGTTCAATGAATGGACAATGCAAGGTGTCCAAAACACAAAACACTTGTGGATATTTAGCTTCAACAATCATGCCAACAGCCTTGCAAACTAGTGTTATCGGAACCGACCGGTTTCACCACTGAACCGGTCTAGGCTAGTTCCATCGGTTCACAAGGCTCGTGTCATGTGCATTAAAAAAACATTTTGTTTTGTTTTTTTTTTCATCTAACGCTACTCTACCGCCCACTAAAGCTATTTAAACACCCCCACCCCCTCTATTTCACTCACACTGATCATTCGAGTCTCTTGCAATTCTTGAATTGAGTTCGGTGAGGAGACTTCAGAGAGTTTTTTGCAAGGTTGTTCTAAGGGAGATCTTTTGTAGATTTGAAGAGTTTATTGGAGTCTTGGAGAGCTGTTGTAGAGTATGTTTGAGCGTATACACACTAAAAAGAGGAATTGTCTAGAGAAAAAGTAGTTAAATGACATGATTTTTGTTCAGTACAACCTTAGGTTGAGGCACTACCATTTGTTGAATAAAACCCCTGAAACAAGCAACGGGTTCTTGGGTGACTTTGATCCAACATTAGAATGGGTTGTGGAGAGTCAAGCACCAACATTTGACAATGAAGACCTTTCTTGGTTAGACTTGGACCCACCTCCACAGGATGCAGAGGCCGATATATCAGAAGCCCCAATAGGAGCTTCAGGGATAGGGGAATCAAGCCATAATCCAATTGCAGACTTGGATGCTACTCATTCTTCAAAGGAGGATGAGGAGAATGATTAGGAATTGGATGATGATTAATGATTTGATCATTGATTTGCCGTAGTTGTAGCTTGTAGTATTGTAGGTTGCAGTATAATACTATGATCTATCATGTTATTTTGGACTATAAAGGCCTTTTAGACCCTGCTTCTTGATGTTTGTGACATTTTTGGTTCAGCGATGTTTTGCACTAAGTGCTATTTTGGTTATATGCACTATTACTTGCTATATAAATGAGAAATTTTGCATATTTGTGTATAAATGGTTTGGATTCATATGGATGCACATGAATATATATGTTTTTTTTTAAATATCAATATTTTATGTGTTTTTGGTAAACCAGTGTTTTTTTCCGGTTCTTACTAGTTCTCGGTCCACAAGATTTTCTGGTTCGGTTTTGATGACATTGTTGCAAACAGGTGCATTATCTGTAATGATGTGCACACAATAATCAACATCTATATCTTCAATAACTTTAATAAACAACTCACCCATATATTGTGCATCCTTGTATTGTCTAAGTGCATCCACTGATTTCAAGAAAACTGGACCATTCAAGGAAGCCACCATGAAGTTGATGAGTGGGTGTCGTGTTGGATCTGTCCATCCATCAGAAACAATGCTAACCCAAATGTTGGCCATGCTGATTTAATAGGCTCAAGCATTTTGTCCACCTCTTTCTTTTCCTTCGTCAACAATGTGGTTTTAAGCTTCTCTGACCTAGGAGGCACGTACCCTGATGGAACCCCTTGAGTTAGAGCTCGACACATCTCAATAAATAGAGGTGAGCGTGCAACATTAAAGCATATGAAGTTATGATAGAAAAAAGGCAATGGTGAGATCAAGCTCTTCCCGTTTCTCTTTCTGAAAAATCTTGTCTATTGGACAAAGTGCAATTGCCTTTCTTTTTGCTGCTTGTCCCCCACTAGAACTCTCAAATGGGAATTTGTTGCTGCTTTTCCTCAAGAATGGAATGGGGTCATCATTCTTGTTTTTTTTAGTTTTTGCAGTGACATTTTCCATACCAAAATTTGCCTCTCTTTCCATTTCTTCTCTTTCGTAAAGGCACCTTTGTACAAACTGCAATTCCACAAATTGGTAAAGCCAACAAACAAGCTTTCACACGGTAATATGTGCTCATGAAATTAATGTTGCAATAACTGTGTTTCCAAGCAACATTGCCTCCTCCCTTCATCTTGTTACCCGACCCCTGCTTTGTTGTGACATATTTCCACAAGGGATATTTGTTATCTTGAGGATTTTGTTTTGCCTCAACATTTGAAGCTATTGTTGCAACCCCACTTGCAATAGAGGGAACACTTGCAGTAGACCCTGATGAAATTAGAATAGGAGGGGCATCTCAAATGGGGACATTCTTCCCCTTTATTTGCCCCTTTCCTGCTACTGTTGATTGAGCCATGAATATCCACCCAAAGATGTCACAGGCAAGATACATGATAGATCATAATGGACCAATTGAAGAATATTGGTGGTTTGGGTTTCACTTGAGGGGAATGGTTCCATTGTATGTTTTCTAGCTTTACACCCCTAAAAAATACCTTCAAGGTTTAAGTTGAATTCAGGCATACCTATGACCATCTTTGTTACATCATGTAAGGCTTTGAAATGAAGGTGAGAAAATCTCCGGTGCCATAATTCGGATTGAAGAGAAGTATCACAATTCATTGCTCCCAATGGACTTCCTCCAACCTGATAGAGACTTTCAACCCTGAATCCAAGAGTGAATGCACCTATTGAATTCCTTTGCCAAACACAAAACTTCCTATCGATGAATGTCACCTTGAAACCTTTATCTTCCATTGCAAAAATAGAGACCAAGTTATTTTTCAGATCAGGTATATATTGTACTTCTTGTAAATGAAGAGTTTGACCTTGATTTAAGTTGAGTAACAGTCTCAATTCCTTTTACAGGATAAGTGGCAGTATCCCCAAGTATAATTTCCAATATTCGTCTTCTTTTCAATCAAGTTAGAGAGAGCTTATTTGTACGTAGATAAGTGCCTTGAGACATCACTATCAATCAACCAACGATCAAATGTACTTGGAGGAGAGGCGATGGTGAGAGCAGAAATAAGATAAAATTCATTTTGCTTTATAATATTAACTTCTTCATACCTGGAGTTTCTCGAATTCTTGGGAGGACGACCATTTCCATTTCGAGCAGCAAGAGCATTCCTTTTCCCTTGTTTTTGAACCTGTTGTTGGAGTATCCTTCTTGTGAGGACACTCTCTAGCGAAGTGGCCAAACTTGTTAAACTTGAAGCATCTTCCTTTTCTTCTTTATTTGAATCTTGGCTTGAACCCTTGACCTTGGTTTCTTGTACCAGCATTGTTCTTCCTCCTAGAATGAGCGAAGAGGGCGGTAGGATTGTTTCCATTTGAGGGCTTGTCTCTTTCCATCATCTTTATTGCTTCTTGAGTGCATATAGCCAATAATTCATCAAATCCTGAAATCCTGTCATTGTTGAGGCTGGTAGTGTTGAACCTAGTGTTGCGGGGGAACGCCCCCCCCAATCCCGCTCCCAATCCGCGCTCCTAGTGGGAGCGGGTTGGGAGCGCGCTCCCGAAAAAAATTTCCGCTCCCTACCTATGCCGTACTGAATTAGGGGGTGATCGCTTCATTGCTCCGGGAGCAGTCGGGGAGCAATCGCTCCTGACCGCTTCCGGCCGGTGAGTGACGCAAAAAAAATGCGTGGAGAAAATAAAAAAGGACGCTGGTTTGGGGGAAAAAAGGGAGGGAAGGGGGGATTATAAATAAACCTTCTCTCCAATCAATTTCATTATTTTATAAATTGTGAGTGAGAGCGAGAGTAAGAGCAAGAGGAGAGTAAGAGAGGATGAGGAGCAAGAGAGAGTGAGGGGCAAGAGAGAGCAAGTGAGAGTGAGAGCAAGGAGCAAGGTGCATGGAGAGAGCAAGTGCCAAGGAGCGAGGAGCAAGGGGAGATTGGAGGCCAAAGAGGTAGGCTCTATTCTAGCAATTTTTTTTAATGTTCATTACTAAATAAATAAATAATTTTTTTTCTCCCATTCTCATTCCATTTTCCATTCCATTTTTTTGCAGATTCAAACATCATGTTTATATTTCTTGGCATTTTCTTCTTCTTGGTTCCTTTTTTGGTTATTATGGTGTTGGAGAGTAGAAAAAAGAGGGTTGAAAATGAAGAAGGGGGTCATAGTGGGTTTGATGAAAACCCTGGAGAGGAGGAGCTGGATGAGAATGAACATGAGTCAGCGCAAAAAACTAAACAATACCAAACCCCATTGTAGAAATATGTTAATAGGCCTGAAGCAGGGAAAGGGGGTGGAACCACTAAATTTCATTGCCCCCATTGCAACAATAATTACACAGGTTCATACACTTGTGCCAGAAAGCACCTCTACAGGAAAAGGCCATGGGATGGAGATAAACAAATAGGAATCAAAACTTGTACAGGTGTGTCAGCAGCAGATAGAGCCAAATACATAAGGGAAGAGCAGGAAACCCAATACAAATCTAAATAATCAAAGGGTTTCTTTGAACCAAGCTCAAAATCACAAAGAACTCCTTCAACATCCTCCCAAGGCAGTGGATATGGAGGCATAGGGTCACCAAGTTTAAGGCATAAAAACATATCAGATTTCCTTGATGAAGGGTGTGGGAATGATGTGGATTCAAAAGTTTACAGGTTTCTCTATGCATGTGTGATACCATTCAATGTTCTTCGCTCACTTTATTGGCACAAAATGGTTTCTGCCATAAATGATGCCCCTAAAGAATACAAGAGCCCTGGGTATGACAAGGCAAGGATTGTTGGACTTGATCATGAAAAAGCAAAAATATTACATTCTTTGAATATAATGAAAAGTTCTTGGACTGACCATGGGGTGTCCATTGTATCTGATGGATGGACAAATGTAAAAGGCAATCCATTGATCAATATTCTTGTTGTGTCTGTTAGTGGTGCTATCTTTCTTTCAGCATATAATTACTCAGACAAGTTCAAGACCGGCATCAACATTGCAGAATGTTAATTTTAGGAATGTTCTATGCTAGAGCAATTTATTTAAATTTTAGTTAGCGATCACATCAGCATTAAGATAAACTGCAGATAGAACATAAATATAAATTGCAGAAGACAAGCCAAGACAAGAGGACACAAGATGTGGCGTGAGCCAGGGACAAACCCCACAATGTGTGGGGAAACCCTTTGATGAAATCTTCTTTTATCTTCAAAGTTCAGCAGAGAAAGAGAGAGAGAGAGATAGTACATTTACAATAGAAGTCAACACTTTGACTTGTCTAGATCTAAGCATAGATCATCTTCTATAACAATGAGATCAGTTGAAGACATTCTGCTTCAATTGATACCTATCATCGTGCTGCATTTGGTCCTCTAGTTGCACCACTGCATACTGCACCATGCTATTGCCTATCTCCATGATCTTATCCATCATATTGTTGCTCAAACGAATGTGCATCATCATCATGTTGCTGCCCCTGCTAATGTGCATCATCATGATTATCATGCTGCATCATCACTGAGATCCTCACTGTTGCTTCTTTATCATATCCATGAGATCTACTTGAAAGTTTGATCTCCATTACTATACTTTAACTGAAACCTTATTCCGATACAGTGAGGGTTCTGGGCTTCTTTTCATCATATATGTACAGGGACTATTGAGAGATAAGTCTACTAGGATCATGGTAACATTCCTTCTTACGCTGGGGATTGTCTCTAGGATCATGATACCCTTCGAGAGACCTCAAGTTACAGTTGACACTGAGGTTTCTTATTATAGAGCTTATACTTAACCACAAGTGCTTGAGCCAACGTATTTATCATCGATATTTCTATAATGATATCATCTAGATCTTCTCCATGACTAGTATGTCAATACTGTCGTATGCTGGGAGAGAATGCCCAAACTACAACCATTCTTTGTTGCCATTCTTTATGCGAGAATGTCAAGACTCCAGCGCACTGTGGTGACACCATCCAATGCACCCTGAGGTTGTGACTGCACCTTAAACTCGTGACTGTGGCTCCTGCAGCTTTCCTCCTTATGACTGCGGCTTAGTGTGGTGCGTATATTTTCATGACAGCGTGATAGGACCTCTGTATAGGGCATCTTGACAACGTATTATATAGCGTATATGACTGCGTGGTAAGGTATGAAAGCGTATATATATATCCATGCTGTGTTCCTTCCCTTACTGCGGCTGACAGCATATGATTGCGTTCCACACGTTGTGTTCCTTCCCTGCGTGTAATGACAGTCTTCATCTCCATGAACAACGTGTGAACAATGTATGACAACGCATCTCCATGACTTCTGTATATCAGCGTAGATGCTTCAATGAACAACGTAGATGTTTCCATGACCTGTGTATATTTGCGTAGATGTCTTTATGATTGCGGCTATTCTAGGCATCATGTTCATTGCATTTTACTTCTGGACAGCGTAGTGTAAGTGGCTTCTTGACAGCGTGTTAGGGTCTTTTCTTAGCAGTGATAAATCTTTAGCTGCGTAGATCAACTTGCGACTAGGGCATCATCATAAGGCTAGCGTAATACTCTTGGTGTCTCGCTCCTTCTCCAAAAACCCAAGACGTGGAGAGGAGGAGATCACTCAAGAATGTGTGTTCAAATGACATCAAATCCTCATCTATTTATACCAAAAATGTAGAGGTTGAATAAACATGACATTGGGCTTCTAGAGCGTACATAAGCGTTGGTCGGCTTGATAATAATTTCATAATCAAAATAAATTCATATCTCCATAAATACTTATCGGAATCAGATGATCTTTAGATCAATCTTACACCTCTCGACAAGAGGGATCCAATAAAAATATCAGCTACCATAAATAAGCTAACCCACATGGAGTTTGGCCCTAGTTGCCAATTTAACACAGAACCATTACTTGAAACAATTGAGCATATTGGGCCATACAATGCCATCCAAGTCATCACCGATAATGCTCCTAATTGTAAGGCAGCGGGAGAAATTATTGAGGATAAATACCACAACATATTTTGGTCTAGGTGTTTGGTTCACACAATGAACCTTTTGATGCATGATATTGTTAAGAACAAAGACGAACAATACAAATGGATTGGTGATTTGTACAAGAGAGGCAAAGAAATGATGAAATTTATTACAAATCATAGCAATACTCATGGCCTTTTCCGCAGTCACTCAAGATTGGAGTTGTTGAAGATTGCGAGGACTAGATTTGGTAGCTATTACCTCACCTTCAAGTGCCTTTTGAAGGTAAGAGAGTCATTGTCTAGCATGGTATCAATTCCACACTGGCGGGGATTAAAGGAAAGGGCTACAAATGCAGCTGACAGGCAAGGTTTTGAAAAAGTGGAGGAGGCCATGGTTGGTGAGGTGTATGAGAAGATGGATACCATGTTGCGGCAAATAAAAGATATTGTTCATAACAATGATCCCAGCTTGTATAAATTGATTCACGATTGTGTGTGTATACAGTGGGATAAACTTAATGTTCCATTATATTGCTTGGCGTGTATCCTTGCGCCAAAATACTACTCTGCATCTTGGTTGGGCCAACCTGCACCAGGGGGTGGGGTTAGGGTCAAATTCCATATAGATGAAGAGGTGTCTACAGGATATTTGCAAGCATTAGAAAATTTGATACCTGACAGGGAGGAATGTGCTAGCGTGCGTTTTGAATTAGGCAGATACTTCAGTTGCAATGGTTTGTTTGGTACCTTTCATGCAATGGAAGATAGAGACAGATTTGATGCTCTCACATGGTGGGAATCATATGGTAGCCAGGGACTTTTGCCAAAATTGGCAAAAAAGTTCTCTCACAAGTTGTAAATACTTCTTCTACAAAGAGGTGTTGGAACACCTATAGCTTCATATATAATGTGAAAAGAAACGGACTCAATGAAAACCGGGCAGAAAGCTTGGTTTATGTGCATTACAACTTGAGGTTGTTGAGTCATTACTATGATAGGGCTTATGAGGTTCAAACATATAAAATTTGGGACAACCACCCAGAGGATGATAATTTGGAGGATGGCACTATACATCTTGAAGAACTGGAAGCAAAACTTATGAGAGAAGAAGATGAAGCAATAACCATGCCACCTCCACCATCCAGTAGCATTGATGTTATTCCGAGTCTCGTTCCTTTGATGTCACTGCCTCCATCTACACCCTCACATGGAGGGCATGTGCCTTCTGGTTATGGTCGTCGGATGTGCACAAGGAGACTCCTAGAAGACCACCACGACCTGCTCATACATCAGACACTTCTCGTGGCAAGGGCCACATGAAATAGTAGATAATAGATTTACAATTTACTTTCTTTTCTAGTTTCTATTAGTTTTCATGACTTTTGAGTCTTGACTCTTTCATATTTATTATGATAGTTTTTGTAAACAAGATATGACAATTTAGGTTTGAAGTTGGCAATTATAACTCATTGGTAATGATTTTGAATTATGAATATGATGCGTTGTGAAAGTTGTTTCATTTCATTTTATAACATTTCATTTCATGTTAGATATTATTTCTTGTAATGGTTAAACTTAGCTTACAAGTACAACTTTGGTGATCAATGATGATAAATGTTATATATTGAATTTTCAATTTTGAAAGCTTGAAGTTGAAACTTTAAGATTGATGAATCATGATTCATGAGACTCAGTATGTTGTATGTTACTAACTTGTGGACGTGGTTGATGAAGATTATAACTTCTAGATGATTGATGTTATATGGTTCAATGATTAATCTATGTTTTTTTATGTTTTTTATATCTAATTCATCATTTTACATGTTTTTGTTGACATATATGTATCACAATATAAAAATAAAAAATATATATTATATAAAAATCGCTTCGGGATTCGCTCCCAAACCAGGAGCTTTTCAAAATGTCGCTCCTGCACTCGTTTTCGCTTCCGCTCCCAAGTAAACACTGGTTGAACCCATCTCATTCTCTTGTAAGGCCTCCAAGTGCAATAAGAGTAAGCTCCCTGTCACCAATGACTTCTCCAATATATAGGAGATCATTCTTGATCTCGGTAATCTTCATGAAGTAGGATTGGATGGATTCTCCTCTATCCATCTTTATGTCTTTCAACTTGTTCTTGAGAAAGAGAACTTGATTAGCATTATTTACTTTGAACATCCCAAACAGTGTATCGTACAACTCCTTAGATGTTTCCAAATAAAAAATATAGGCAACCAAAGGCTTGTGAATAGAATCAACAATAATTTTCTTAGCTTTAACCTCACCTTTCTTGTACTTTATTTGTGCAGTTGCGGATGCATTTGAAGGAGGTTCCACTACTCTTCCTTTGACATAGTCCACAACATCATTTTCTTCCAATGTCAAATCTAGAGACATCTTCCATGCATGGTAGTCAAATTTGTCCTTAAGCTTGTCCTTGGATTTGAAGTAAGATGTAGTTGTCATTGGGACTAGTTCCAAGTCCTTGTCCAACAACTTCCCTTAGTGATTGCTTTGCTTTGCTCTTGCTTGGGCTTTGTCTTCACTTGAGCTCTGATACCATGTTAATTTTAGATAACAATGGTATATTCTATGCTTTAGCACAATTTACTTCAATGTTCCTTATCAACTCAATGACAATTTCCAATTATATTGAGTAGCAGTCACATTACCTTAAACACATTGATAGTAAATGCAGATAGAACATAAAAACATGTGCAGAAGACAAGCCAAGACAAGAGGACACAAGATATGGCGGATGCCAAGGACAAACCCCAATGTGGGGAAACCTTTTGATCAAATCTTCTTATTATTCTTCAATAGTTCAACAGAAAAAGAGAGTACAAATATCAAATTACTTTGCCCAAAACAGCCTTGTCAAATAGTAGTCAACAACAGTCCACTGCAACCCTAACCAGAAAGTCAACGATGGTCAAAGCAGTGAAAAATGTCCTCAAAGCAGCTCGGTCAATAGCAAAATAATTTGGCCTTCTAAGTGGGTCAAAGTCAGTCCAAAAACAGTTTTGTCAACCTGGTCAAACACTGCTGTAATTTATGCGGTCAAAGGTTGAAGTCAATGCAGAAGTCAAACTAGTCACACTGTCCCAATCACCTTGAAAAGTGTGCCAATCAACGCGGACTTCAAAAATCAGATTTCTGCCCTCAAGATCGAAGTCAACGCTGGGTGAAACAATCCTGGTCAACACTGACCTGTTTTCTGAAATTTTTGGCCAGCAGAGTAACCCAAAAAATCGTTCTTTTCTCACATGTGCGAAGTAGGAAGAGGTTGCTTCCAATCTATACGAACCAATCAAGAGAGGAGAGAGAGAGATATGTGATGAGATGAATGATGTTGAAATGAGAGAAAGGTCACTCCTATTTATACACTTCGTTGAGGGTGAGGAGACACATGTGACATCCATTGGGCTTCATGAACCTACATTTCACTAAGGCCGACCTTGAAAATTTGTGCATGAGAGAGAATAAATTCAAAATTCCAGTTGTGCTTGTCAGAATGAGATGATCTTTATATCAAAATTGAACCTCTCGAAAAGAGGAATCCAATGCAATAATCATCTCCATCATATGATCTTTTCTAAGGTGGAATTTGACCCTAGTTTAATGGAAGGGCCCAAGTCCTTCCATTAAAGAAATTAGCATTTCCAATTCCCTAGAAAAGGAAAAGACAATTATTAAGATGATAGGACTGACCAAGAAAGTGAATCTTTTAGTACTATCATGGAAAATGAAAAAGAGGTTGAGAAAGAGATCTTCTTAGAGGAAGAACGTCATGGTCCACTTCTCAAACATTAAACTATTTCTGAAGGAGTTTCCAACCCAGATTTGAAAAAAGAGTATAGGTCTGATTTGCCTTTTAAACTGTTGTCAAAAGAAATGTTGGGGAACAAAAACCAATGTTGAAATTTTTTAACAAACCTGGTGCTAGAAAAATTGAATGAGCTAGACCAACGTTCCCTCTACGGACAAGCTCATCATTGAGCGAAGTGTCAAATTTGAGGAAAGTCTCTCGCATGCACCTCAGTCACCGCATGCAAACACTTTTTATCTACCTCATGTCCGAGATGATGACTCAGTGCACTCAGATGCAGATATAGATCATGTAGATGCCGAGGAAGAGCATGCAGATGCAGAGACAGAGTCTTTAGATACAAATCTAGTGCATGCAAATGATGATCCACATCCAAGCCCAGATCGAGCTTCTAGCAGTGAATCATATTCCCCTGTCATAAATCAGAGAACAAGGATCTTACGGGAGATATATGCACAAGACCAACCAGCTGCTAGAAATGGTCTTGTGGGGGATAATTCTGATCTGCAAAGGACTAGCTCAGAGTATATTGATCCTCCTCTTGTCCTCGTTGCCACTGAACCATCTCCCTCCTAGCATTGTCATTTGGTTCAGTCTTCTGATCCACAGTCTTATGCTGAGGCTGTTGGGCATCCATCTTGGGAGTCCGCCATGGAGGAGGAGTAT
>APFE031535215.1:0-59644 GCA_000404065.3 Pinus taeda | reverse complement strand
TTTGCCTTCAGTCTGGCATACAGTTGCAGTACACAATTCCATACACTCCACAACAGAACGGAGTTGCTGAGAGAAAGAACCGATCTCTCAAAGAGATGGCTTCCTGCATGCTGCATGCTAAGTCATTGCCTCATAAGCTATGGGCCGAAGCACTTAATTGTGCTAACTACATCCAGAACAGATCTCCTCATAGGTCTATCAAGGATCAGACCCCCTTTGAGGCTTGGAGCGGCACTAAACCAGAGATCACTCACCTCCGTGTTTTCGGCTCTCGAGCATGGGCCCGGATCCCCTCTGAAAAGAGGAAATCTCTTGATCCACAGAGCATTGAGTGCATCTTTGTTGGATACCCTGATGGTGTGAAGGGATATTGACTCCTCATTCCCTCTATGGACAAGCTCATCATTGAGCGAAGTGTCAAATTTGAGCAAATTCTTTTGCATGCACCTCAGTCGCCGCATGCAGACACTTTTTATCTACCTCATGTCCGAGATGATGACTCAGTGCACTCAGATGCACATACAGATCATACAGATGCCGAGGAAGAGCATGCAAATATAGAGACAGAGTCTTCAGATACAAATCTAGTGCATGCAAATGATGATCCACATCCAAGCCCAGATCGGGCTTCCAGCAGTGAATCATATTCCCCTATCATAAATCCGAGAACAAGGAGCTTACGGGAGATATATGCACAAGACCAACCAGCTGCTAGAAATGGTCTTGTGGGGGATAATTCTGATCTGCAAAGGACTAGCTCAGAGTTTATTGAGCCTCCTCTTGTCGTCATTGCCACTGAACCATCGCCCTCCTGGCATTGTCATTTGGTTCAGTCTTCTGATCCACAGTCTTATGCTAAGGCTGCTGGGCATCCATCTTGGGAGTCCGCCATGGAGGAGGAGTATAACACCCTCCTTGAGAACCAGACTTGGGATCTGGTCCCCTTTCCTTCAGGAAGGAAACTTGTCCGATGCAAATGGGTCTACAGGACCAAGAGTGTTGCAGATGGGCAAATCACCAGATGGAAAGCAAGGCTAGTAGCTAAAGGCTTCCAACAAGTGCATGGCATTGATTATGACGAGACCTTTGCTCCAGTAGCAAAGATGGATTCCATACGCCTTACACTTGCCATTGCAGCTGCCCAACAGTGGGAAGTACATCAGATGGATGTGAAGAATGCCTTTCTTCATGGAGACCTATCCTAGGAGATCTACATGGAGCAGCCACATGGTTTCATTCAAGATTCATCTTTGGTCTGTAGACTGAAGAAATCTCTCTATGGCCTTAAGCAGGCCCCGAGAGCTTGGTACGCGAAGATGGATTCTTTTCTCTTACCACAAAACTTTGAAAGATGTAAGTCTGATCCGAATGTTTACATGCTTAGGACACATGATTCTCTTCTTATCTTAGTTTTGTATGTAGATGATCTCCTAATCACTGGCAGCTCGGCTTCAGCCATTGCTACAGTCAAGAGGGCCTTGCATGATAGGTTCTTGATGACGGACATGGGTCCATTACACTTTTTTCTTGGTCTTGAGATTAGCCAAGATGCCATAGGCATCAAACTCTCTCAGGCTAAGTATGCACGGGATCTCCTCGAGAGATTTCGCATGGCTGACTGCAAGCCAGCACCGACTCCTTTTCTGTCTGGGGTCCGCCTTGAGGATGGAGGTGACACTCCATTAGTTGACAGCACTCTCTACTGACAGCTAGTGGGGAGCTTATTGTACCTCACCCACTCCAGACCAGATCTCTCATATGCAGTAGGGGCAGTTTCCAGATACATGCAGGAGCTGCATGAGCTACACTGGAATGCTGCCAAGCGCGTCCTTCGATATGTGCAGGGCACCATCACCTTCGGGATTCACTATGCAGCAGGCAGTGCATTGAATCTCCTTGGCTTCACAGATTCTGATTGGGCGGGAGATAGCATTGATCGCAAGTCCACCTCTGGCTATTCACTCAGTCTAGGATCTGGCCCTATCTGTTGGTCGAGCAAGAAGCAGGCTGCTATTGCTCTCTCTTCAGCTGAGGCCGAGTACAGAGGAGTAGTCAACATCCCCATTCAGGCTCTGTGGCTACAGCACTTCCTCACTGAGTTGGGCGTTCAGTTCCGCCAGCCCATTGTCATCTGGTGTGACAACCAGAGCACTCTCAAATTTTGCAGGGATCCAGTACAGCGGCAGCGGACGAAGCACATAGAGATCCATATGCACTACATCAGAGACTTAGTACATGATCGGGTCATTGATTTGCAGTTCTGTCCCTCAGCCGAACAGACTGCAGACATCTTCACCAAGACATTCACTGAGCAGAAGTTTCGCTCTCTGTGTGATCGTCTTGGAGTGAAGGACACAGTTGCTTAGCAACTGTCTTTTCTTCCTCTTTTCTTTTGATTACATTATATTTTGAGGGGGGGTTTTTCCCACGAGGTTTTCCCTCTTTCCTCAATTTTAATACATGTTGCACTGTATTTTGGGTGACCTTTGGCCTTAGTTGTCGGGGCCCATTTTCTAATTTTCCCCATAGTGGTGTTCAGGGGGGGTGTTGGATCTACTACACCTACATGCAGACTCTCAGTTAGAGCATTGGATTGCATGCATGCGGACTCTTAGTTAGAGCATGCGACTACATGCAACTACTACACATCTACATGCAGACTCTTAGTTAGAGCATGGATTGCATTTCAAGATATTTTGCATGATTTTCCTTGATTTTTCTTTCTTCTTTAACTCGGCAACTGCTAGTTATCTCTGGAAGCTTGTTGTAGGTGTTGAGTTTCTCATTGATCACCACTATAGTGCTTACCTTGGGTCTTCACCAGTGATGCTAATCTTGAGCTTGTACATATTTTCTATGAATCATTCTTTTCTTCTTTCGATTTTCCTTTAGTGTTTTTGCTCTGCAAAGCTGTGTGTTCAACCTTTACTAGCTAGATTCATCTGTGCAGGTTTTCTAACACATTTAAAATTATCTCATCGTTACACCAAAAAACACCAAATGGGCCATGCCGGTGAGCGTATTTTTCCTGGCATGCAATTGTCAGATGTCAGTCATGATCGAACTTTTTAACTAGTGTTTAGAAAGCTTGAGTAGGTGTGGATACGGCTCGTGAAATGAAATCTTATCGATAAGAAAACAACATGCATTTTCTCATCACACGATATAGACTTGCCACAGCTACAGTAGCAATCATGGATCAGGGATGGTTACAGCACTCCACTTCAGGACTGGATAGAGAGAGCATGTAGTAGTCCATGTCCTCATTTTTTTACAAGTTCCCAGGGATACTTTCAATTAAATAGTGGTGGAAATTCCAGCCTATCAACTCTTGGTTTTTGATGTTTTACTATTTGACATGTTGATTTGGAACCAGTGGAGAGGTCACTGTACCTTGGAGATGATGAGTTAGCTGCATTGGATCACGGACATCATCTGACAGCCCACTCTAAAGGATACTATAGCTAGGTAGAAAGCAGAATAAATTCACTTGGACAGTAGCATGGCATTTTCTTGTTGAAGTGTTGATGACGAGATTCTGAGGTTCTCATGCCCTCAGAAAATGCATGTCTCGCATTTGGAGTTAACTGTTACCCCTCGTTTTTGTAGGGGTGCCTATAATAAAAAATTTCATTTGCACAAGCATTTTGATGAGAAGAGTCTGGTTGCATTCTGATTTTGGGTCATCTTTACAGTTCCCAAGGCAGTGCACGTATCCCAAGGAATTGATCACTATTCAGGCACTGTTGGATCTATTTTGCATGCATGGACACCTTCATGACATGGCACATGGAGGGATCTTAAACATTGTCTTATTGGTCAATTATGAGCTGATGTGGTGGTCCGATATGCTGTTATGATAGTTGTGAGGTTCTTGGGATGACATGAAAAATGGTTTCGATGATTTATGTGACGTCTCACTATCGGATGATGTGGGTATGGTTTGAGTAAAATATCTTTGGACGTCACTTTCTTCCACAAAATCTTTCAAGACCATGACCCACTCGTAGGCGGAAGGAGGACTATCTCCACTTTGTTGGCTGGCGGTTTTTAAACCCATTTTATGACTTCAAAAGTGACTTCTTAAATTAGGGGATGGTTTGACCCAAGGTGTTACCATGAGAACCTATTTGATTCATCATGAAAGAGTATACTGTATCCCATATTTTATTAAGCAGTTCTAAAAGTAACATCCACGAAAAGACAATTAAGTGAAAAAAAAGATTAAATGAGGACATTGCACAAGTCAAACATTCAAAGTAGTTGTTCGAGGCTATACATGGGTGTTGAAACCAATGCCAGGCGAATGTTAACTTTTGGAAATGAGATTGAGAGATTTTCTACTCTATAAGTATTTTTAAATCAAATCAATGTTCCACCCAATTTTTGAGTTGAGGACGCCGGAGATACATTAATTCACACATCATAAATGATTCTAATAAAATAGAAATAGTAAACTAGTGTATACATTATTTTAAATTTATTATTCATTATTCTAAAATTTGATTAGTATTATGTAAAATAATATATATTAAAGTATGAAGTTTGAAATAGTAAATTGAAATTATTAAAATAGTAAAAAATGATAAGTCAAAGATCATCAGTATTTAAAGTCAAGACTCAAAAGTTAAACTAAAATTAAACTGTGACCAGTGAATCAATGTTATTAGAACTAGACCCAATGTTATCAGAACTAGGCTAGGGATCAAACTAGTTGACCCCAAAACTGGGAATTAGAAAGAAAAAAACTACACCAAAAGACTAGTGGACCAAAAAAATACATAGATACTAAAATTTTGAAAAAAATAGGTAAATATTGATGTGCATACATGCTAGTCCAAACCATTATACAAAAATATACAAAAAATTTCATATATATTGCAAGGGTTCGTATAACCAAAATAGCCCAAGTGTAATCCATATTTGTACCAAAATTACATCAACAAAGAGGATCTGGATGACCTCGATAGTCCAAAGCAATTCATGCTACAACAAATACCTATATGTCGTTAAAAACATTACATATATTAGGATCCTCATCATCAATATCACCCTCTAAGCATTAAAATAATGTAGAAAAATCTCGACATGTTAAGCCTCGATTTGGTTTGAGTGATAGGTACAATTTTACTAGGGTCATAATAAAGGAGTCCAATAATCAATTCCACCAACATTGAGGTACACAGAGGGTTAGGTGCTCTTGATTAAATGCTAATTCCATACCCTCATACATGATAGAATCCAATGTAAGTGTGACAATTACCCACATTTTGAAATCTTGAAAAATATTAAGTTTGTTGGATTATGATCTAGAATTCTACTCTCTATATAAAATACAATGTGGTCAAACCCACTTTCAAACATCCTAAGTCAATTAATGGTAATGTTAAAATGTTAAGGAAAAGAAATGATGAAAATTAAAATAAAGGAGAAGGTTATTTTTATTTTAATAATTTAACGTTACCATTAATTACATAGCATTTACATTATAGGCACATCTTTTTTTTGTACTTTAAAAGTAGTTTGGACCTCAATAGATTTAATCTCTCTTGACCCTTGTTAGATCATATGTATGCATGTGTATAACATTGTTTAAATTTCATTTTTAAATGTATAAATGGATTCAATGCTTTGAAAATTCCCTTGGGTACTTGGAATGTATAAACTATATCACTTAAATTTGCAATTCCAACAAATTTTAGCTGGATTTTAGACAATATTAACATACAACGAAAAAGCTAAAATGTAGAATAGTGAAACTATTTGAAATGTTTTAACCATAAAAATTTATTAAAATTTATTTTGGACAACTTATACATATTTTTTTAACTATATATTTAAACTGAATTTATTTACTTAACATGGTCACTAAAATATCTAATTTATAATCATTTTGTACATTAAAATGTTTTTTTGATTATTAATATATTTTTTAGGTACGTTTTGTTTATGAGATACATTGATTTTATTATTATTAATATTTTAAATGTTATATATTAATTTTATATTAATAATTTGAATGAATCACATATCTATCTTTTATTAGTAATTGAATTCTTTTATTTTCATCACTTTTTTTTAGTTGAATTCTTTTATTTTCAATTACTCTTTTTGGATTGAAATATTTTATTATAGCTAACATTTTTTTTTGCTTTCACTCTTATATATATATATATATATATATATATATATATATATATTATACATTTTATATTTATGAGAAAATATGAATCTTTTTACTTTTAATTACTTTCTCTAAGGTTGATATAAAATTATGTTACTCCAATTGGATATCCAAATATTTTCTTTATTTTTTTATATTGTAGAAAGTGAATGTGAAATATTTTTACATCTCACTTCATATTTTCTTGTAATATCAATAACCAACATCACAATGAAAATGGGATTATAAAACTAACTAAACATGTATATATGTTTTTATTTTTTTATCATAGCTGACACCATATTTTTATTTATAGATATTTTTTTTTCAAGTTTTAAAAAGGACGTGTGTCAACTCAAGATTGAGCATGGAATAAATTACACATCTCCTTATACTCGTTGGTGCCAATATGGTTTTAAGATGAAAATATTAAACATTTTCTTTCACTCTTTAAAACATGTTCAAATGTATGTTCTTTCCCTTCGATTATTTCATGTTCAGATGTATGTTCTTTCCCTTTGATTATTTCCTTATAAGTTCGTACTTTCCCTTTGATCATTTAACATCCCTTCACAATCTTCATATTTATCATTGATTTGTCTTTCTTAATTACACAAATGATTTTAATTTTTGGTTTTTATATTATTATAAAGTTAGTTAAGTGGGTAGGCATGTCTATTTTGGAATAGAGTTTTCAGTAGTGAAGCACCACCCGCATAAGACCTATGAGTACCCACCAAGCGAGTCTGGTCACTCGCATAGAACCTGCGATTAAGACCCTTACTTGGCCAAACTCACAGTAAACTCATGTACTCGTATAATACCTGCGAGTTTAGCATAAGACCCACATTGAACCCCTATAAGATTCGTTGAACCTCAGATTGCAATTTATTTTTTATTTTTCTCCTTTTTTTTGGAAATGAGGTGGAGGATTATAGGGTTTCGATGAGCGGACATAGGTTTCCTCAAGATAATTTCATGGATCAATGTGACACCCAAGCAGTTGAGGATATGATGGTGTACCGCACCAAAACAAGGGAAGCTCTGTCCAATAATTTGGTTGATTTATGAGGTGCAAGTTTTACCTTTCTCGTTTATTCTTATGTTGCCAGGAGGAGCCTGTTACCAGAGTAGTTGGTTAGAGGGTAGGGGTAGTACGTTGCTCAGGATCACATACAGTGGCAAAAGCGAAAGTGGTTGCTGTCGGAACCTGGATTCCAATGGCGAAATGATTATTCCTAATACGCGGTCAAAGGCTGCATTTCTACTAGCGGAGTGGTTTCTAGTATATCGGGGGTCCCTTGGGTGGGAAGTGGTTTTAAAAATTTTGGTGCGATCACACTCCACGGGTGACACGTGGCTGTGGGGCGGTTTTGTTTTCCACCTCTATTGCGCGTTAAACAATAGCTCCTTTATTCGGAGCGATATCATCCTCCGTCGTAGGATCAAGTCCGGCGGATCTACAACGGTGATCTATCGTGCTTGTCTGTGGGGCCTCATGGTTAAAGGGCGGATCGACAGTCAGGAATCTGTCATGTTCAATGATGCTTCCAAATGGTTTTTTGGCGGGAGCCTTAGCTCTGCAAGGTACTTTGTTGTAGTGGGTGAAAGCTAGGTGTTCCGAAGGCAAAATGTGTCAAGCTTTGTCCTTCTTTTTTAGATTGGTCGGGTTGCTTATGAGGACTTCGTACTCGCTGCCTTTTTGGGTGGTGTAGATTTGTGGTTCAGGGTTTGTTTAAAATCCATGTTATCGTGTGGATGGTTGTATTCTATGTAAATACTTTTCTGCCTTAATGATTAAAAAAGCACGACTCTTGCTTCAACAAAAAAAAAAAGGAAATGAGGTGGAGGAAAAGGGAAATTGGTGGCAAGAAAACGATTTATAAGCACCTCTCCCCCTTCCATTTGTCATTCACTTGTCATTTGAGTGTTTGGCTCATTGTGATGAGTGTTGAATGACTCCATTGCCTCAGATAGGCTTCATGAACCTTGTTTGAATGTTTTGCATGTAAATTTAAAAAAAAAAAAAAAAAATTATTCAATTTTTTATTTTTTGGTTTTCAATTTTTTTTTTAATTTGTAATTTTTTTGGGTTGAGGAGGACTGCTTCCTCAGCCCTCAGGGCCCTGTGACTGAGTTTCTCAGACACACAGGGCCGTTGTGTGGTTGAGAAACTCAGCCACAAGGCCCTGTGGGTTGAGGAAGCAGTTCTCCTCAGCTTGCAGGGTCCTGTGGCTGAGTTTTTCAGCCACATGACTCCTCAGCCCGCAAGGTCGTGTGGCTGAGTTTCTCAACCACACAACAGCCTTGTGTGGCTTAGGGCCCTGTGGCTAAGAAACAGACAATCCTCCTCAACCTACATGGGCCCTGTGGTTGAGAACAGACAATCCTCCTCAGCGCGCAAGGCCCTGTGGCTAAGTTTATCAACCACACAACGACCCTGTGTGGCTGAGAAACTTAGCCAAAGGGCCTGCGGGCTGAAGAGGACTACCTCCTCAGCGCACAGGCCATGTGGATGAGTTTCTTAGCCACACACGGGTCTTATGTCACCAAGAAACTTAGCGACAAGGACCAAAAAAATTTGTAAATTAAAAATAAAAATAAAAAATAAAAAACAAAAAAAATTAAGAAAAGTCTTTCAGTGGAAGTCAATAAGAGAAATTTTTGGTCGACTCATTTCGAACCAACCAGTGTGGTTCATCATTAGGACCAGATGAAGAGGCAGACCATGACAAAGGCTTAAATAGAGAGCAATGTAGAGACCATAATTTCAAGTAATGTTTACATTGCTCTCTATTTAAGCCTTTTCCATGGTCTGCCTCTTCATCTGGTCTTGATGATGAACAACACTATTTGGTTCGAAATGGGTCGGCCAAAAATTTCCCTTATGTGATTTCTACCAAAAGACTTTTCTTAATTCATTATGGATCATAGAAGCTTGAATTCAAAAACCAAAAAGAAAAATAATAATAATTTCAGATTCCGTCACCATTCCACCAAAGAGTTCTAGAAAGTCCCGTGATCCGGCATGGACATATGGTCAACGAATCATTTTCGGTAATGACCACCATGTAAAGTGAAATTATTTCAATGACACAATGCATGCAGGCATAAACATGCTAAGATACCACCACCATTCCACCAAAGAGTTCTAGAAAGTCTCATGATCCAGCATGGACACATGGTCAACGAATCATTGTCGGTAATGACCACCATGTCAAGTGAAATTATTGCAATGCCATAATGCATGCAAGCATAAACAGGGTAAAATACCACCTAGCTAGAATTCCTGGGAATGGTGTGGTATGTTGTTAAAATTGCCTTGTTGAAGTCACTACTGAAATGGCACCTGCTTTGGAAGCCATTAAAGAAGAAAGTTATAAGAGAGAAAAAAGGAAGGATGAGATTGTTGGGATAGGTAGATCTTCATCTCGGAGTGAAACACAGATTCAATGTCCATGTATTGGTAGCTCATGTTCAAGTGTTGTGGAAAACAGGAGTATAACTTCTTCCTTCAATGCTCATGCAACTCCAGGATCTCAACCAACCTTGGATAGTTTTAATGAAAAGAAGAGGAAGGAGACAGATATGGCAATGCGGAGGTTTTGGTACCATAACAGTCTTGCATTCAACTATGCAAAGTCATATTTTTATCAGCCTATGGTGGATGACATTGAAAGTGTTGGACCCTAGATACAAAGTCTCATCTTATAATGCACTAAGGGAAAAAGAGCTAGATGAGGAGCTTGAGTGTGTCAAGGAACAATTGGAGAGCATTAAAAGCTCATGGAAACTTACAGGTTGTACAAGTATGTTTGATGGGTGGACGGATTAGAGGGGTAGAATAATAATAAATTTTGTTGTAGCTTGCCCTAAAGGAACCATGTTCCTAAAATCCATTGATGTATCTACAAATGTAAAATATGCACATTTGATTTTTACATTGTTGGCTGATGTGGTTGAGGAAGTTGGGGTTGTAAATGTTGTCCAAGTAATTGCGGAAAAGGCAAAAAATTATATGGAAACTGTGTTGTAGCAGCTGCAACGCCCTCCAAAATTTTGGCCTGCATTCAAATTTTGGAGCCTTACTTGGTTTTTCCCCTTGATGGTTGAAAACACTCGGCCTCATCCCATGAGCTCTTTTCGAGTCTTCACACCCCTTTTGCTTGATCGACCATTAGTCGTTTTTGGCATGTTGATCGCTATGTCATGCTTGCGAGTTTGTTCTGGTATTTTTGAAGGTTTATCTTTGTGTATGAGTTGTTTTTTCTTTGTTGACCTCAGTCGCACTTGAAAGCAAAGTCATAAACATTGTCGTGCAAGTGTCGTCATGATCGTTCGAAGACATATCTCAACTGTCTCACTTGTTGCTCTTAACCTTTGAGTCAGTCTCATCGAGAACATGTTTTCATGTTGGTTTGAGGTGTCTTGTCATCGAGTTGTGCTAAGTGTGTGATCACATTGTCATATATGCACAAGTACACTTGCTTTCACACTTAGTCATTTTCCTGAAAATATGTCGACCGGACAACCCTCTTTCAACTGGACTCCGATCTCAGTGACCTTGCACTGCTGCCCAGAACTGTGCAGAGCTTGAGGTTGTCCTCTGGGCAACCTACACTGCATAATTTCATAAATGAGCCAGCTGATTGTCTCTTAGAACTGCACAGAAGCTATCCCAGAACTCGATCCAGTCTGCGCTTCCCACAAGGCCTCCCACCAAGACTCCCATTGGTCAACCGAAAAAATGACTTGAGTTGTGATCCAGGGCTGCAATGATCTCCAAAATTGTGTAGAACTTGTCCAACCTGACTGCCTTGCACTCCCTGCAAAAACTGCACAAACATGTGGGACAGGCCTCTGTTTCCTATCACTGCATTGTCCCAAGAAATTACGCAAATCTGATAGGCAGGCTTCCTTACTGGCCTACTCTGTCATCAACCCAAAAATTGTGCAGAATTTTTTGTCACCTGCCTTTCTGCCCCACTCTGCAATCAGCCTAGAAATTGCACAAATATGGCAGGCAAGCTTTCCTACTAGCCTGCTTTTCTCTTGCTCAGAAAATTGCCCAGATTTGTCTATCACTTGCCCTTGTGTCCAGCTCTGCAATCAGCCCAGAAATTGCACAGTGATGTCTGGGCTCAGACTATCTCCCAGAATTGCGCAATGTTGATTAGCAGCTCCTACAACCCGATCATGTCCTCCTATGGAAAACTGCGTAGATTTTCCTGCCAGTGCTTCTTGTTGCTCTCATTGTCTTCCCCAGAGAAACTACACAGATCCCAGTTGGATGACCTGCTCAGTGCTCCCCTTGAAAATTATGCAAATTGGCCCAGCAATTCCCTGACACCCCGCGTAGCCTTCATCCCAGAAAGTGTGCAATTTTGCCTCCCAGCTGGGTTTTCCCTGCAGATGTCAATGTTGTCCTAAATTGTGCAAATCTTCCTCCTAGTGACATCTGTGCAGTTTTTCCCAACAATGCTCTGGAGCCTCGCATCGCGGCCTGAGTTGTGATGCACACAGTTTTAGTGCCTTGCCCCTCTCCCAGTGACCTACATCGAAACGGAAAACAATGCATCATGTTAGACTAGGATATTTTTGGATTTGATGTTGTCTTGTCATAAGTGATTGCAGGAATAGTTACATCAATGAAACATGGCGTGGCGACGAACGAAATGGAGAAGGAACGCATGCTAGAAGACTTGCTCGCAGTTGAACAAATGCACGAAGCACATCGAGCTAAAGGGACACATACACATGCACCATCAAGCAAAGAAAAATACCTTCAAAGACCCCACGCACTTTGCCATGTTGAGGTGAAGACATGTTACACTGAGAGCACACCATCACTCAGCAACACATCATCTCGACATGGACACCACAACCAACCAGTACATGTCAACAATGTCATGTCGATTTGTGCCATGAGTTGTCTCGACCACATCACTACTATGGGCCATACTTGTTGTAATCAATGTAATGTAAAGTGGAAGTCCAAGAGACCCACATATGAAGTTGAAGAGACATGTAAAGTCGAAAAGTCATAGGAAGTCAAACAGTCACGAGGGAAGTTGAAGAGTCATAAGGGTCAATTATCCCCCCTTGGCTATATATACCCCCTCATTGTATGAGGAAAGGACTTTTCACCTTGGCTCCTCCCACATAGCCTTGAGAGTCTGTAGTATGTTCTTTGAGGAGCAAGGAGTGGCTCCAATGTCCCACTACTAGGACTAGTGATGTATGGTGAACAAATGTGTCTTGGATCTTTTGCTTAATTCAGAAGCTTGTCTCGGGCTAGCATGTTTTCACGCATGTTTTGTATCCGTTTGTAAAACTATTCTTTAAATGTTTGTAATGTTGAAGGAAAAGTAACTAGGTTTGGTCTTCATTATGACTTGTATCTATAATATTATGAAGAAAATTGTTATTCCTTGCATCATGGGTTTCATGAGCAAGATGTGTTTATCATCGGACAAAGACGTTTTCGTGATGTCTTTAGGACTTTTATGCTTCATCGTAAGTGTTATGAAAGTCATAATATCAAAGGTTAAGCTCCAAGAGAAGTGTCACTATTATCATGCAAAACCGCTCTATAATACGCAGTAAATCTCCTTGATATGTCAGCCCAAAACTAAGGCACTCCTGTCGGCTTGATGCATGATCGTTGACTCATATATATAGGAGTTAACGTAAGGTCAAAAGGGTCATCTTCGAAACAGTGTACGCATCATAGTCATCAATAAAAGGAATGCATACATTGTGGTTATCTCAGAAGCAACTTGGTCTCGAAATTCTGGTCTCGATATATAAACAAGTGTTCCATACCTCGCAAATCTGGAAGCGAAGATAGGTGATACAGTCCTCGCAAGACCGTAAAGAGAAGCTCAGTGATACAATGTTTGCAAGACAGTAAGAAGGTTGATCATATGCATCTATCAGAAGCCTGTAAGGAGCTCAGAATAATCTGATAATATATATTTGGGAAGTTTTTCCACAGTGATATGACTCAAAGGATTACTCACTGTAATATATATCTCAGAACCAATTAAGGGACTATGCATATATATATATATACACACACACAATGACAATACAAAGTGCAACACTAAGGTGTGATCCCTCTCATATCTATTGCAACAAATGAAGAACCAAAGGACAGTGGAAAATCAATAGAAGAAGGTGTCGAAGACAGTGACAGAGAAGACAAAAGGAGGAGTATAGTGTATCAAGGCAGTAAGTTGTAGACCAAGCAGTGCAGAGAATAGAGACAAACACCTTGGAGGTAACCTTGTGTCTATTTTTTCAAGGGTGTCTTGGTATTCATCTAAATATCTATAAGAAGAGATTCAAGGATTTTACTCTCAAGAGGAGAGGTTTTGCCTTGGCTTGGATCCAACATCTTGTGTGCTCGTTTTTATTGTTGATTGTCCATTTTGATAACTGTTTGAAGATTGAAGAACACACTAATATAACAAAGCTAATTGAAGAAGACAACAAAAATTGTTATCAATAAGTTTGAGAAGAATCACTAAGTCATGAATTGCCCTAGATCCTTCAACATGTAATGCATGTTTTCTTAACCTGTACTAAGATATTTGAACCACTTCGATTATTTTAGTACTTACATTGTTGAAGATGTGTTGTATTGTTTATCATTGTTGTCCCGTCTATGTGGACTACTCCGCTGGACATTAGACAAATCATCCTTGTTTTTTCTTGGTTTTAATGACTATCACCCCCGTGTGGACTATTCCGTTGGATTGTGTACGTGTTTTCCCTTGAACTTTGGTTTTAACAATTGTCACATCCGCTGTGGACTATTTCATTGGATGTTGGACAAATCCTTCTTGTTTTCGTGTGCGTTTCTTCTTGGGTTGGGACTACTCCCTCTCATCAAGAGGCTTACTTTACTCTCCCCTTTTACAGAAAGAGAACCTAGACAAAAGTTACATTACGTACTCACCAGGCGCACATACCTTGTTGTTTGAAGATACCAACGTAACACTCTCATGTGCTGACAGCTAGAGCTAAGGTAGATATTTAAGATAAGGTCAACAGGGCCATCGTATTGGATGGGACAAATGATGTGAGGTCTAGTTGGGACCTCATACTGGAGAGATCCCCTTTGTTGGCAGGTCTAGCACCATCAACAAAATGGCGCTAGAAGGAGGGCCAGATGACAAGTTGAGCCCGTTGCATCTAGTTTGAATCTCTTATATAAAATGGCTCATACACCAATCATGCTCCTGGGTGTTTATCCAATTTTTCCCTTGATCAAATTTCACTCCCCGATGAGCTTCTCAATCACTTGTCCTAGTTAAAGTTTGATGGTGAGGACAAAACTTCCATATCCAAGCAGATTTCTGATTTTCTTCGAATTTGCCAACCTTGTGAAATCAATTATGAAGAGTCTTTGTGTGTGTTTTTCTTCCTCAATCTTGAAGGTTGTGCTAATGGGTGGTGTCATACATTTCCACCTGCTTTCGTCCATTCCCTTCTCCCTTTCCTCAAGGAGCTCCATCAAGCCTTCGGTAAGTATAACTACCAAGATGTTTGTGGAAGAATCAACCTAATAAGAATGGAGCCTAATGAATCAATTGATAAATTTTCGGATCAATTTCTTCACCTTTGCTATGAGATTCCAAAAGAAGATTTGAACTGGGATTTCTTGAAACAAGAGTTCAAGCATTTGGTTTGTGTCTCTTCATACGGTGAACGTGAACCTCCCAATTTTTTTGCTTCCCCAACTCTTGCGGATCATGAGGCACCTCAGATTGTAGAGGAAGAGCCCAACACCCTGTTTGTTCCTCATCCTCCTCCTTTTCCAGGCCCGATGTGGGTGCCCCCTTGCGGTAATTGCAAAGCTGAGGAATTTGCGCAACATGTCCCCAACCCATCTTCTCATTTGTCTCCCACTTCCATGGAGGAAGTTTTAGAATGGCTCAGAGAGCTTATAGCCAAGGCTCACTCCATTTCATTCTCTAACAATTCTCAATCTGCTAATCTCGATGAAACATCTTGTATAATTAATCCTTTTGATCAACCCCCAGTCTTGGGAAGTCATCACTCCCATGCTTCCATATACCGTGATGAACGCCCAAGCACATCATGTGATCTTCCATTTTATCATGAATACTCTAACTCAGATCTAGAATTTCCTCCGGTCAAAGAAGACATTCATATCAAACTTCCTCTTCACCTTACTTGCCCATGTGTCCTACCATTCACAACGCACCTACATGCATCAAAGATACTCCATGTTCTCTTACTTCTTCATCAAATGAGTTATCTCCTCAATTGACACAAGGCAGTGAGGTTTTCCATGATGAAGTTGAAAGTAGTTTAATCACAGAGCGTACTTTCCATTCCCCATCATCTCTTCTCTTGCATAAAGACAATTCTTCAAATCAGCTTGTTGAAGCTGAAAAATCTAGTGCAACCTGTGACACAAATGGTTGCCATCTTGAGAGAAATTTTGAAATCCGCAACCAAAGCCATCTTCAACCCATGCATGATCTGGTTCAAACTTCAAAATATGATTCTACAATTTTGGAAAGTTCTGAGATGTGCCATGGAGTCGAGGCACTTCAACATCTGTTGATGGTTATTTTAGGACCTCGCGACTTTGGTAAGTCTCCAGAACCCAATTATATCTGGTTTCTCACACATAATCCATCGATATACATGGTTGCACTCAATGTGAATTCATGTATAAAAAAATATTTGGTGTTCCGGATGTGATCTCTCAAAATTTGCAAAATTTCACTAATGGTCGAATTCACAAATCTATCGCAATGCATATTTCTTCATGCACATCTCTTGCATCAAACTTGGTGTGGGAATGTCTGTCCCTCATGAAATCATGGAATTATGAAGTTGATCATCTCAAATACTGTCTTTGTCCACGATCATACTTATCGAATTTTCCATCTCATGATCAACTCCTTAGTGTCCTTGCGGACCTTGTACTGCAAATCTACTTGCTCATCACATCAACAGTCCCCCTGTGTGTTGATGAGCGCACAAGCTATCATGTGAATCAAGTTCCTTTCATTTCACCACACCCCAACTGGTTTCACACATTCACAATGTTGGCATCCCTTTTACATTCTTGTGATGACCATGATGCCTACACAATTTTTCACCAATTGCAGGGGGGTGGTCTGTCATGTCTAGCTCGTGGCAAACTTAGTTCCATTAATCAGAGTGTTCGCAAGATTGTTCAAATGAATTTGTCTTTGTTCATTTCAAACTGGGAATTTGATATTTTAACAAACTCATTTTATCATTTCCCCATCTCGGGTGATTTTCATGTAGCTTATCATTTTCCCAACTGTACATTCAATGACAGTTACTTCTTGCTCTTTGATCTTCATTGTTTGGCATATTTCTCCTCAAATTTCTATCAAGCGGATGAGGCACTTTAGCTTGCATTGTTGTTTATGACAGATCCTCAATGTCTTGGCATGACTGATGAGAATGATCACATTTATTTTTTTGTACAAGATTTCCATCGTGATCTCGTCTCTCCAATCAGAAAGCCATTTTTTCATAGGTCACGAGACCTTCTAGACAACCATTATTAATTTCACGATCCAATCGCTCAATGGCTGGAACAATCTTACTTGGTGAGCCATGTTGCAGGAAACAAGCTCCATTCCTTCCTTGCGCTCGCTAAGAAGCTCGTTGCTGATAAACACACACTCGCAAGAGGCTTCTAAGGTTTGTTGAATAATAGTATCCATCGAAAAGGTAAGCATGTGCATTGGGTGGTTGTGACACATTTTTCTGCCCGTAGGCAAGACCTTCCTTTCTATGTGCAAGATTCTCAAAATTTTGTATTTTTTGTTGCACACTATTTGTTATCTATTTTAATCTCTTGTATCTTTGTGGTTGCAAGTCGAGAACAACTACGGTGGCTTCACTAGAAATTTCATGTCATATAATCCCGATTGTTTAGCTGTTAGGATAGGAGTAGGATTAGCTGCATCTTAGTTTTCCATCCTTGCACTCGTCTTGCACTCGTATTCCGTCATGGTTTTCTTATTCTCATTATGTTTTCTTTAGTCATTTTGCTTTCTCGTCTTTTGGTTTTGTTTACTTCTTGTGTTCTCATTTCTCGTCTTGTTTTTCCCTTTTGTGTTGAGTTTTCCCTTTGTTTTCGCTACGTGCATAAGTGTTGTCCTATATTGTGTTTTGGATTTTGAATAAGTATGTGGTTGAATTTAAAGAGTCTTGTGACATTGCAGTTGTTAGCCAGTCCTGTGTCCGTCTTCTCTGTGTTTAGTTGGAACTGTTGGCTGATGAAGCTTGGACGGGAACACAATCCGTCTGTAAGGGAAGCTCTGTTCAAACCATGAACTTGTGTCCAAACTCAGAAACCCCATGCTTGTACTCAGTCTTTTGCTCTGTGTGTTCAAGCTTAATCCAACTAGTAGAAACGAAGAAGGGAAAAAATCTAAACAAGCAAACCTGAATCAGAGGTCTTACATGCTTCTCTGAAGGAACAACCTCTTTTGCTCTCAATAAGTCGGGATCCCTCTTCCGCCCTAAAAATAATAAGTTCCTATGCACAGTCCTCTTTCAAAAAAATATAAAGGCGAAAGAAGGGAAAGGCTTCCTGCGCAAAGAGGCGAAGTAGGCAACTCCACCGAGCTATTGTGATGTAAATGAACCGAAACAGAGAAGCTAGTATTCAACCAGTGTGTTGTCAAGTGTTGTAGCGGCAGCAACACCCTCCAAAATTTTTCCCTGCATCCAAATTTCAAAGCCTTCCTTGGTTTTTCCCCTTGATGGTCACAAACACTCGAGCTTATTCCATGAGCTCTTGTTGAGTCTTCACACCCTTTTTACTTGATTGACCACCGGTCGTCTTTTGGCATGTTGATCTCTATGTCATGCTTGCAAGTTTGTTCTGGCATTTTTGAAGGTTTGTCTTTGTGTGTATGAATTGCTTTTGCTATGTCGGCATCGGTCGCACTCGCACACAAAGTTATAAATACTGTCGCTCAAGTGTCGTCACGGTCGTTCGAAGACATATCTCAACTGTCGCACTTGTTGCTCTTAACCTTTGAGTCAATCTCACTGAGCACATGTTGTCTTGTTGGTTTGAGGCATCTTGTCGCCGAGTCGTGCTAATTGTGTGATCACTTGTGATGTATGCACAAGTACACTTTCTTTCACAATTAGTCATTTTCCTGAAAATATGTCGACCGAACAACCCTCCTTCAATCGGACCCCGATCTCAGTGACCTTGGATTGTTGCCCAGAACTGTGCAGAGCTTGAGGTTATCTTCTGGGCAGCTTGCACTTTGCAATTTCGGAAATGAGCTAGCGGATTGTCTCCAGAACTACGCAGAATATGTCCCAGAACCCGATCGAGTCTGCGCTTCCCGCAAGGCCTCCCATTAAGCCTCCCGCTGGTCAACCGGAAAAATGAATTGAGCTGTGACCCAGGGTTGCACTGATCTCCAAAACTATGCAAAACTTGTCTAGCCTGATTGCCTTGAACTGCCTGCAAACACGTGGGACAAGTCTCTGATGCATGTCACTGCATTGTCATGGGAAATTGCACAGATCTGACAGGAAGGCTTCCCGGTTGGTCTACTTTGTCATCTACTCAGAAATTGCGTAGAGCTATCTGTCACCTGCCCTACTACCCCGCTCTGCAATCAACCCAGAAATTGCGCAGATTTGACAGGCAGGCTTCCCTGCTGGCTTGCCCTGGTCTCGCTCAAAAAATTGCGCAAATCTGTCTGTCACTTGCCCTTCTATCCCGCTTTGCAATCAACCCAAAAATTGCACAGCGATGTCCAAGCTCAGATTGTCTCCCAAAATTGTGCCATGTTGATCAACAACTCCTACAGCCTAATACTGTCCTCCTTTGGAAAAGTGTGCAAATTTTCTTGCCAGTGCTTCCTGCTGCCCGCACTGTCTTCCCTGGAGATACTGCACAAATCCCAGCTGGATGATCTGCCCATTTCACCCCTTGAAAATTGTGCAGATTGGCCCAGTAGTTCCCTGACACTTTGCTTGGCCTTAATCCTGAAAACTGCACAATTCTGCCTCCCAGCTGGGTTTTTTCCCGCAATTGTCACTGTTGTCCCAGAGTGCGCAAATCTGTATCCTAGTGACATTTGTGCAGTTTTTCCTGACAATGCTCTAGAGCCTCACATCCCAGCCTGAGTTGTGCTCTGTGCAGTTTCAGTGCCTTGCCCCTCTCCAGGTCACCTACACCGAAAAAAAAGACAATGCATCATGTTAGACTAGGATATTTTTGGATTTGATATCGTCTTCGTCATGAGTGATTGTAGGAACATGTACACCAATGAAACATGGCGCGGCGACGAACAAGATGGAGAAGGAATGCATGCTAGAACACTTGCTCGCAGTTGAACGAACACATGAAGCACATTGAGCAGCGAGCGAAAGGGACACATATAGATGCACCATCAAGCGAAGACCAAGACCATTGAATACCCCATGCACTTTTCCATGCAAAGGTAAAGACATGTTACACCGAGAGCACACCATCACTTAGCAGCACAACTGTTAAATTGGCAACTAGGGCCAAACTCCATGTGGGTCATCTTATTTATGGCAGTGGATATTTTTATTGGATCCCTCTCATTGAGAGGTGTAGGATTGATTTAAAGATCATCTGATTTCGATAAGTATTCATGGAGTTATGAATTTATTTGTATTATAAGACATATTGTCAAGTCAACCAACATCCTATGTAGGCTCAGAAGCCCAATAGTCGTGTATATTCATCATTTACGTTTTAGTATAAATTTAGAGGACTTGAAATCATTTGGAGACACATCCTCTTCATGTGTGGTCTCCTCCTCTCCATGTCTTTGGGTTCTGGTAAAGGAGAGACACAATGAAGATACATTGGCCCAAAGGTGATGCCCTATCCGCAATAAGCCGTAGGCATATGAGGATGATCTACACAGCAAACAGAGACCTAATATTTTGTCCGAAAAGCCTTATATGCAGGCCCTAATCTACGCAGTCAAGGAGGCTCACATAACGCAGTCATAAAGGGTAGTCGCACTCACTCACTGTCTTGAAGACTTTTATACGCAAGGCATAGACCTTACACGTAGTTCATAAAGACATTCATAGTCAGCGTGATGCCCTAATCTGTGCCATTGTCATATGGAAGAGCCGCAGACATAACAACAGTCAAGCATGGAAGAAGCCGCAATAATGTCAAGGAGATCTAGCCGCAGTTAAAAGGAGACATGTAGTTGCCAAACGCACGGTGAAGGTGTCACCATTACGCAGTCCTAAACTACAACCACGTGGCAGTCATGGCTACCTTTATATGTTGTTCATATGACACTTTATACGTTGTTCATAAAGACATTTATATGCAGAATACAGACATATTTATACACAGTCATAACTGCAGTCAAGCTTAGCCGCAGACTCAACATACTTGTGTAGTAGAGAAGAATGTATGTGATTTGGGCACATCTATCTTCACATTGGTAGTCTACATGATAATAGAAACCATCAGCATACTTGTAGCAGTCTTGATGTGCTATGATCACAACAGATTTTGGTTTCGATTGGATGAAGAAGATCTCAGTGACATACATCTTGTACAACAGTGACTTGAAGTATTAGATGATGTTCCTATATGTGATGATAGTGATCACCTTTGCAAAGAGTGTCAGTGTCATCAAAGGTAAGAGACAGGATCATAATCTTACAGTACAGTAAGGTGCAGTTATGATCTCAAGGTACAAAGATCATCTCAACCTCTAGGAACAATGATGGTGTATAATCCTCTCATCAAAGCAGTGATGAATGATGATGAATAGGGCTGCATAATGATAGAAGGTGCAGCACAATGGGCATGATAAATAATGAGCAGCATGATGATGGGAGCAGATGAGAGCAGCTCAGTCATCAAGGTTCAAACTGTGACAGTACAACATGGTGTCACACAGTTATGTGCAGCAAATGGACGAAAGGCAGCGCCTAGGATAGGTGAAGGAGTCACCTTAGAGAATCAGTTGAAGCAATATGTCTTCAACTGATCTCATGCGATATTAAAAGTCAAAATATTGACTTCTATTGTAAATGTACTATCTCTCTCTCTTTCTCTGTTGAACTTTGAAGAACATAAAAGAAGAATTGATAAAGGGTTTCCCCACATTGGGGTTTGTCCCTTGTTAGCGCTACATCTTGTTAACTCTTGGCTTGTCTTCTGTGATTTATATTTATGTTCTATCTGCAGTTTACTTTAATGCTTATGTGATTGCTAATCTGGAAAAGATATTGGAAAATTGAATTAAATTGCTCTAGCATAGAACATACCTGAAATTAGCATGGTATCAGAGCTAAGGTGAAGACAATGCCCAAGCAAGAGTGAAAGAGAAATCACCGAAGAAAATTGGGACTGGACAAAAGGATCAATGGGTTCCTCATCCCTTTTCTAATTCACCAAGGGTGAAGCTGAAGCAGAGAATATTATCAGAATAGCACAGCAGAAGTTCATGATGGCCTACCTAAAGATCACTTCATTGGGAAGCTCAGATCTAAGGGTGGAAGAAAAGGCGGATGCCTTGGTTGCAATAAGTTCGGCCATTATGCGAAGGAGTGTTCGAATGGAAGGGACACATCACTTGATAAAGATAACAATCATTCCTGGGATGGAATGAGTGGTAATGCAGGTCCTCAAGGAAAAGGTCGACTCTTCAAAGAAAGCAAAGAACCCCAGGTATGGAGAATCTAATGTTGTTTCTGATAAGATAAAGTAGCGTTATCTTGTATTGGCCCTCTCCTTCAGATTCTTTGGGAATGGCTTATTGATTGTAGTGCTTCAAGGCACTTCATCAGATAGTAGGGTGCACTCTCTAATTTGGTAGAGATAGAAACAATCGTGGGATCATACTTGGAGCCAATGCCACCTATCCCGGAAAGGGTGTAGGGAATGTTACCCCTCAATTGGATGAGGGTAACTCGATTCATTTACATAATCTCTTTTATGTACCTAATCGCAAGAAGAACCTGGTTTCCATTTCAGCAATGGAAGTCGAAGGGTACAGGGTGGCACTCATCAATGGGCAGGTCCATAGGTGTGGAACAACCTGAGGGGTTTGAGATTGATAATTAGGAGTCTCACGTATGCAGATGGAAGAAAGCTCTCTATGGCTTGAAGCAAAACACCTTGGGCATAGTATGAGAGGATCAATCGCTGTCTGATGAAGCTGAGATTCACCAAGAGTGAAACCGGTCCAAACCATCTGAAGGTTGTGGATGATAGACCTCTCATGCTAGCACCTTATGAGGACAACCTATTTCTGACAGGTGCAAACCCTCTCAGTTGCAAAAGTAAGAGGGAGTTGGATTCCGGATGTGGAATAATAAACTGCAAGCCTGTGACTACCTCGAGCATCTGAACTTTTAGAAGTTATATGGTAGTGATGTTGGACTAGATTTGGGAAATGCTTATGAGTTTCATAAACTCATTCCCGTTGATGTTCTTGGTAAACTTCCGTCTAGACATATTTATTGCAGCTAGCATGATGAGCTCATATTTGGTTGAACCTCACTAGATTAGTGCCAAGAATCTTCTGAGATATCTTCGGGGCATAATCTCTCATGGATTGAGATACACTGCCGAAAGTATGAAACCACGTGATTATTTGAATGCTGAGTGGGCAGGCAGTGTGGAGGGTCACTAGAGCACTTCTCAGTGCTAGTTCTCCTTGGGATCTGCTTCAATACCCTGGATGAGCAGGAAGCATAAGTCAGTGGCTTTGAGCACTGCTGCTAGCATGGCCACCTGTGAGGTCTGGATGATGTGTTCTCCATGACGATTATGTAGCAGGATGATTAGTTCTCTTATGAGGTCGGGATGATGTGTTCTCCATGACGACTATGTAGCAGGATGATTAGTTCTCCTGTGAGGTTTGGATGATGTGTTCTCCATGAGGATTGTGTAGCACGATGATTAGTTCTGCTGTGAGGACATGATTGATTAGTTCTCCTGTCGAGGCATCCTACCCATGCAGTCTAGGACTCATGGGAAGTACCTCTCATCTGATCAATGAGCAGGGAAATGAGGATAGGGACCATAGTAGTACCGATGGACGCATCACTATATCTACCATACTCCCTATGTTAGGATGACCTTCATTGATCTGGGATCAATGATACTAGTCTGGGACTAGTTGTAGGAGTTGTACCCACTATGATGCTGACTTCGGGTCAGTTGAGACTGGTCTGGGACCAGTGGTACATTCTCTAAGACTGACTTCGGGTTAGTGGAAACTAGTTTGGGACCAGTGAGAATGGTCAATACTATGACGTTGACTTTGGGTCAGTTGAGACTGGTTTGCGATCAATGGTACACTCTCTAAGACTAATGATACTGGTCTGGGACCAGTGGTAGGAGTGGTACCCACTATGACGCTGACTTGGGTCGGTTGAGGCTGTTTTGGGACCACTGGTACGCAATCTGAGACTGACTTCAAGTCAGTGGAGAATGGTATGAGACATTCTCGATCAATTCTTCTTCTTCTTGGTTTAGAGCAGTGTAGTGCAGGGTACTAATGGCAGAGATAGTACAGTCGGACATATGGATCAGCGGATGGAGTTCTCCCTAGTTGGGAGGGAGTGTTAAATTGGCAACTAGAACCAAACTCCATGTGGGTAATCTTATTTGTGGCAGCTAATATTTTTATTGGATCCCTCTCATTAAGAGGTGTAGGATTGATTTAAAGATCATCAGAGCTGAGCTGAGCTGAGCTACGCTGAGCAGAGTAGTGCAGGGCACTGATGGCAGAGATAGTACAGTCAGACATATGAATCAGCGGATGGAGTTCTCCCTAGTTGAGAGGGAGTATTAAATTGGCAACTAGGGCCAAACTCCATGTGAGTCATCTTATTTATGGCAATTGATATTTTTATTGGATCCCTCTCATCGAGAGGTGTAGGATTGATTTAAAGATCATCTGATTCCGATAAGTATTCATGGAGTTATGAATTTATTTGTATTATAAGAGACATTGTCAAGTCGGCCAGCATCCTATGTAGGCTTAGAAGCCCAATAGTTTTGTCTATTCATCATTTCCGTTTTAGTATAAATATAGAGGACTTGAAATCATTTGGAGACACATCCTCTTAATGTGTGGTCTCCTCTCCACGTCTTTGGGTTTTGGTGAAGGAGAGACACAATGAAGATATGCTGGCCCAAAGGTGATGCCCTAACTGCAGTAAGCCGTAGGCATATGAGGATAATCTACGCAGCAAACAGAGACCTAATATGCTGTCCAAAAAGCCTTATACGCAGGCCCTAATATACACAGTCAAGGAGGCTCCTATAACGCAGTCATAAAGGGTAGCCGCAGTGATATGAAGTCGCAGTCTACATGCACTCACTCGCTGTCTTGAAGACTTTTATATGCAAGGCATAGACCTTACACGTAGTTCATAAAGACATTCATACATAGTCAGCGTGATACCCTAATTTGCTCCATTGTCATATGGAAGAGCCCAGACATAACAACAGTGAAGCATGGAAGAAGCCGCAATAATGTCAAGGAGATCTGGCCGCAGTTAAGAGGAGACCTGTAGCTGCCAAACGTAGGATGAAGGTGTCACCATTACGCAGCCCTAAACTACAGCAACGTGGTCCTAAACGATGTAATCATACGCAGTCATGGTTACCTTTATACGTTGTTCATATGACACTTTATACGCTGTTCATCAAGACATTTATATGCTGAATACAGAGATATTTAATACAGTCATCACTGCAGTCAAGCTTAGCCGCAGACTCAACATACCTGTGTTGCAGAGAAGAATGTATGTGATCTGGGCACATCTATCTTCACGTTGGTAGTCTACATGATAATAGAAACCCTCGACATACTTGCAGTAGTCTTGATGTGCTATGATCACAACAGATTTTGGTTTCGGTTGGATGAAGAAGATCTCAGTGACATACATCTTGTACAGTAGTGACTTGAAGCATTAGATGATGTTCCTATATGCAGTAACAGTGATCACCTCTGCAAAGAGTGTCAGTCTCATCAAAGGTAAGAGACAGGATCATAATATTACAGTACAGTAAGGTGCAGTTATGATCTCAAGGTACAAAGATCATCTCAACCTCTAGGAACAGTCATGGTGTATAATCCTCTCATCAAAGCAGTGATGAATGATGATAAATAGGGTTGCATAATGATAGAAGATGCAACATAGTGGGCATGATAAATAATGAGCAACATGATGATGAGAGCAGCTCAGTCATCAAGGTTCAACATTGTGACAGTACAACATGGTGTCACACAGTTATGTGCAGCAAATGGATGAAAGGTAGCATGAGGATAGGTGGAGTCACCTTAGAGAATCAATTGAAGCAATATGTCTTCAACTGATCTCATGCGACATCAAAAGTCAAAATATTGACTTCTATTGTAAATGTACTATCTCTCTCTCTTTCTCTGTTGAACTTTGAAGAACATAAAAGAAGAATTGATCGAGGGTTTCCCCACATTGGGGTTTGTCCCTGGCTAGTGCCACATCTTGTTTCCTCTTGTCTTGGCTTGTCTTCTGCGATTTATATTTATGTTCTATCTGCAGTTTACTTTAATGTTGATGCGATTGCTAATCTGGAAAATATATTCGAAAATTAAATTAAATTGCTCTAGCATAGAACATACCTAAAATTAACAACAGCAGCGTGACACGGACACCACAGTCAGCCAGTACATGTTAGCAGTGTCATGTTGAATTGTGTCATGAGTTGTCTCGACCACATCACTACTATTGGCCATACATGTTGTAATCAATGTAATGTAAAGTGGAAGTCCAAGAGACCCACATATGAAGTTGAAGGGTCATGTAAAGTCGAAAAGTCATAGGAAGTCAAACAGTCATGAGGGAAGTCGATGAGTCACAAGGGTCAGTTATCCTCCCTTGGCTATATATACCCCCTCATTGTATGAGCAAGGGACTTTTCACCTTGGCTCCTCCCACATAGCCTTGAGAGTCTTTAGTTTGTTCTTTGAGGAGCGAGGAGTAGCTCCAATTTCCCACTACTATGACTAGTGATGTATGGTGTACAAATGTGTCTTGGATCTTTTGCTTAATTCAAAAGGCTATCTAAGGCCAACACGTTTTCACGCATGTTTTTTATCCGTTTGTAAGACTATTCTTTAAACGTTTGTAATGCATGTTTGCTTAACCTGTACTAAGATAGTTGAACTACTTAGGTTATTTTAGTAATTATATTGTTGAAGATGTGTTGTATTATTATCACTATTGTCCCGTTTATGTGGACTAGTTTGCTAGACATTAGACAAACCATCCTTGTGTTTTCTTTGTTTGAACGAGCGTTACCCTCGTGTGGACTATTTCGCTAGATGACATACGTGTTCTCCCTTGAACTCTGGTTTTAACTACTGTTGCATCTGTTGTGGTCTATTCCTCCGGATGTTGGACAAACCCTTGCTTTCACGTGTGTTTCTTCATGGGTTAGGACTACTCCCTCTCATCAAGAGGCTCACTTCACTCTCCCATTTTACAGCGAGAGAACCTAGACACGAGTTACATTACACATGCACTAGGAATACGTACCTTGTTGTCTGAAGATACCAGCGTAACACTCTCATGTGATGACAACTAGAGCTAAGGTAGATCTTTAAGATAATGGAAACCGGGTCATCGTACAAGATGAGATTCCTACACCAAACGGTGTGAGGTCTAGTTGGGACCTCAAACCGGGGAGATCCCCTTTTGTTAGCAGGTCCAACACCATCAACAAGCTGGAAGGTTGCTTTGTCCCAAATATCCCACCATTTTTTGGACTCCATGCACTGCCCATTACATAGACTTGATACTAGAGGACATTGGGAAGTTGGAGTGGGTGCAAGATGTTGTGCAAGAATGCAAGCAAATTACCAACTATATTTATAATCATGCTTGGGTGTTGAACCTTATGAGGGAATTCACACAGGATGAGCTTAGTCACCTAGTTGTCACACTGTTTGCTACAAACTTTCTTCCCCTCCAAAGCCTTTTGTATGAGTACCAAGCTTTGAGAAGAATGTTTGTAGCCTGCAATGGGTATTTTGGAAAGATAACACAAAACCAGAAGCGTTGTCTGTGAAGCATCTGTCTTTGGTGATAGTTTGTGGGACAAAGTCATTGAGATTGTCAAATTCATTGAGCCCCTTGTGAAAGTATTGAGATTGATGTATGGAGAAAAACTTGCAATGGGATATATTTATGAGGACATGCACAGGGACAAAGAGGCCATCAAGACTTTCTATAAGAGAAATGAATCTAAATATCTCTCTATATGGAAAATTATTGATTCTAGGTGGGACATGCAACTACATTCACCATTGCATGCAGCAGGAGCATATCTCAATTCGAGCTTATTCTATAATGAGGGGTCTAACATTCAAATAGATCCTGAGGTGATGAGAGGTGTCATGATATGCATTGAGAAGATGTTCCCAAATCAAGATATTCAAGACAAAATCAACATGCAACAAGTTATGTACAAGGAAGCATCTGGCATGTTTGGATTCAACTCAAGCCAACGTCCCAAGGACAAGAAAATGCCTTGTAAGTGAAAATTGTTAGAACTTAGCTTGTAATTTTGCTAGTTCTCTTTTATATGTTTGGCATTGCAAACTGATAATCTTTGTTGTTATTTTTTTACGACTCATTAGTGGATAGATTGTGGCACTGAGGTACCACAATTACAAGAATTTGCCATCATAGTTCTGAGTCAACCCTGCAGTGCTTCTTCTTGTGAGCACAATTGATCAATGTTTTGAGCATATCCACAACAAAAAGAGAAACAAGTTGGAGCATGAGAGGTTGGAGAAGTTGGTTTTCATTTACTACAACCTTCGAATGGTCCCGAAACAAGTGCAATCAAAGGATACAGATACAATTTTATTGGATACTATTGTTTTAGAGTCTAATTGGGTTGTGGAGGAGGAGTCCCCTGATTTGAGTTGGCTTGATGAAGAGACCGAGGATCTCTCTAGTTTGTCATATCAAATGGAGACTCCAAATACATTTGCCTCGCAGTTGCTTTAGCCTTCCGATGTTAGCACTAGCTCCACAAGGGCTTATTGCAACCGTAGTCATCCATGAGTGATGAGACTCAAGATTGCTATGAGACAATCATTTATTATTTATGACATATGTATTTGAATTTTGAACTTGCTAACATTTTTTATTTTAATTATGGAATCGTGAGTCTTTTTCTTATTCAGTATCTAAATGTTTTGCTTACAAAAATCAAATATGTTATGTTGTACTTTTATAGATATGAGATTATGTTATGAATTATTGCATATATCGTGGTTTTTATAAGGATTGAAATTGTCATTAGTTTCTTTTTTGTGCTTAAAATTTATCATATTTTAGGTTTTTTTGTATTTTGACGAGTCTTATATGGGTCATTCCCGAACCTTATACGAATCGCTAGACAAGTCTTATATGAGTAGGAGTCATGCAACATTGGTTTCCAGAGTTTTAATTTAATTATCAATAATTATTTGGCGAATGATTGGGATTTAACCTCCATGAAACATTAATAGTATACATAATGGTTGAGATTTATTTCCAAAATAGTCATGCTCTTTTTAATATTTTAATTAAATTTATTAATTAAAAAATGTTCATATGGAGTGAATTATGGTTTTTTTGGCAATGCTCATATTAAAAGTCTCCATAGTAAAATATAAAGTGGAGATAATATCTTCATGAATCTTGTTCCATATTTGTATATACAATGTATATATGTTATTTTTATAATTAATACGATATTAATAATTTAAAATAAAAATATAGTTAATTAGTTTTTATGATTTTTAATTTTAACTATTGAAATGTATCGAACTAATAAATAACAATTGATATAATGTTTGTTTTGAATTTTTTTCTATTTATATGTTAATATGAAAAATAAGCCATATTTAGTTGAATAAGAAAGTAGACCTCCTCTAAACCCATCTTTGAATTCAAAGAATATTTATATTCGAAAAAAAAGATAACTTACTATTTAAATTACACCTAATTTAGTCACTATTTACATTACACATAATTGGCATCTCTATTTATTTAAACAGTCTGTTTATCCAAGCATTTTGATTTTGTCAACGTCTTCTTCCGTATATTCATCCATTTGTTTTCGGTGTTTTGCAATCCCTTATCTTAATATAATTTTCTTCATCCTGTAAACTTTGTTTTCCTATTCAAAGTGCACATGATTTATGGATATTTAATATTCATCCATTTGTTTTCAGTGTTTTGCAATCCCTTATCTTAATTTAATTTTTCATCATGTAGACTTTGCTTTCCTATTTAAGGACAGCTTGTGCACATGATTTATGGATATTTAACTTTGATTCATTATTGCATTTAACCTCACTAATTATTACGTTTTTGTAGAAAGTTATTTTTAAGTTTTTGTTGAAAGTTTTTTTTACAGTACAAAGCACAGGCTGTATCCATAACTAGATACATATCCAGTAGCCCGATTACAAAGTCTTAAATAATAACTATTGGTCCTAGGCATGTGATAAAAGCTAAGGATATGGATTACCACAACAATAGTAAGTGGCTTTGAGATTGGAACTCAAGACTTATTATGTCTAATGGTTTGTACCGGTGCATTTGTTTTTAATGATTTTAATTTGGACTTTTTTATGCCAATGAATGAGAATCCTCTCTTTAGTATTTTGTAACCTTCAAAGCTTAGGCTTATAACCTTTTGGTCTTTTCATATACTTCTAACTAATTTATGCGTACTTTCCCTTCCATCCTATAGTTTTTGCTGGTCAGTCAGAAATTACAAAATTTTGAAACAAGTTAATGGATTCCTTTATGATACGTTTGCAGAGCGTTCCAAAAGCATTTGCTGATCGTTGGATGAGCAAAAAAAAGGTGGGAAAAGCGTTTCAAGTAAGGCTTTTGTATGAGAAGAAATACGAAAGTTGGCAGGTTAGGTTTGCAACATATCAGCGATTCCGTGGATTTTTGTTTGGGTGGAAAGCCTTTGTTACTAGTAATGGACTGCAAGAAGGAGATACATGTGTTTTTAAGTTGTTAGATGAGCTACCGTACATATTTGAGGTCCATGTCATTAAGCGTGGACTCCATGTACCATAACTACCGTGGATATAGACGAAAGAAAGAAATGTAAAAAGTGCACATGTTTCGGTGTCACATGAGAAAATTAAGACTTCTGTAGCAAACCCAAGTCGTTCCATGGCAGGTTATGGAAGTCACAGTCCAGTTCAGGACCTAAACAACAATCGAAAATTGAAGTTAACGACCTAGATTGGTCAATTTGAAGAGGACAAGTTGATAACTTTCTTTGTGTTTTTTGAAACTTAATGTTTGTCTCGAGAGTAAATTGTTCAAGTATGTTCATGGATAAAATGATACTGTATCACCAACTGTCGGTTTCTTTACATTTATCGAGTCCTGGATAATTTAATTTTAACAGGATAATACAGTTATCTTTTCTAAAATTGAAATCCCTTATATATTTGTATGTTCATCAATTGTTTCTTATGCATGTTTATCCCTCGTATATTTATATGTTTCATCAATTGTCTCTTAGGGTGAGCTGAATCATATTTTATTGGTCTCCATATTCTGTTTTGATTGAGTTCTGCATTCCTTCATCAAACTATCTTTAGAATGGGGTAATGATATGAGTCTTACTGTTATGGGGACTAACGTTTTCATGCCTTACAAACAGTGGAGTTAAGAGTCTTACATTTTCATGACTTACAAACAGTGGCGTTAAGAGTCTTACAGTTTTATTTATGTTGAGAAACATTTAGAGACAGTGGAGTTAAGAGTCTTACTTTTTTATTTATGTTGAGAAACATTTTGATCGTATATTAGTTTACTATTCAAGATCAAACTGGTTATATTCAAAATATTATATTGCAATACATTATTATGTTTTGCATAATGTTTTTTTGTTGAAGATAATGGAGAATATCTTAGAATAGGTAGAGTTGGTTCACATAACCTTAGAATAGGGGTTGTTTTAATTTCCCTAAAATCATGTTTTCTATTTAATGTGTAATGTGCACGAACAATGTAGAGCACTCTGCAGATTCAGATTCTCTTTCGTAGAGCTAACAAGTGGGTTTCATTTTATTAATACAAACATTGTCATTTTTATCATGGTATCAGAGCGTTAGGGTCAAGGCTAAGGAACCTGTACGCTGTCTGGTGGGTGCTATTAAACCGAAATTGTCGCAGGTTTTGAGTGGATGAGCGCGACGATAGCACTACTACACTTCTCACGAATTTTATTTTTCGACCGTCGCAGGTTTTCAGTGTACATCTGCGATAGTTTCAGAAAATTGATGTATATCTGTGACAGTTTCAGATATTGGGCGTACATCTGCGACGACGTCTCAGAAAATTGATGTATATCTGCGATAGTCTCAGATATTGGGCGTATATTTGCGATGATCGTGTAAATCAAAGAAGTTGCGTGGGAAGCCAAGAACAAGGTTGTCGCTGTCAGAGAAGCTGCGTGGGGAAGCCAAGAACAAGGTTGTGGCTGACAACAGAAGGTTTTCTGGAGGCTGAGAAGAAAGCCATGATGATCAACGGGTATGCTGCGAGATGAAACAACATTGAAGAACAGTGATTTGTCTCTGTCACAGATCTGGGGTAAATTCAACATCTTTTACTTGTCGATTTTTTTTTCTTCTAAATCGCCAAGATGAATAACAATATGTTTGAAGTATGCTTGAATGAATATAACAAGCTTGATGGTTCCAATTATGCAAATTGGAAATTCAAGATGCAAACTCTGCTAGAAGTGCAGAGTGCTTGGACGATCGCGAATGGGGATGAGTCAAGGCCCGCAACTAGATCAACATCGATCCCAGATTGGGAGAAGCGAGAAGTTAGAGCAAGGACACTGTTGAAGATGTTAGTGAAAGACTACATCATACCTCACATTAGAGAATGTAAGACAACTAACAAGATCTGGGGAATTCTGAAGGAGTTGTATGAGATCAAGGATTCAAATCATCTTCTATTTCTCAAGAGTAAGATCCTATCCCTGAAGATGGAGTAGAATGAAACAATTGCTTCATTCGTAGCAAGGATCAAGGATCTGAAGAACAAATTAGCAGACATTGGTCATACAGTTGACGATATAGATCTTATAACCATTACAATGAATGGTGTCACTGATGATTACCCAATGTTTATCACTGGGATAAATGCCAGAGAGAAGATCTCGAAATTTGAAGAGCTGATAGGAATACTGATGCAGGAAGAAGAAAGAAGATCGACTCCGAAGCCCCAAAGTGCCGATCTTGCATTGATGGCGAAGAAAAACTTCTTCAAAGGGAGAGGAAGTTCACAACAACAAAACAGAGCAAGTTCACAGAAACGGCCAATTCAGACCCAAGGTATGCATCCGAATAAAAACTACTCTGAAACTAAATGTTCTTATTGCGGAAAATTGGGTCATATTGCCAGGGAGTGTAGGAAAAATAAATATCACGAAGAACAACAGAAGCCGAAAAGACATGTAGGTCATTTCGCGAATGGTGATCAAGTGCATAATTTCAGATTGTTCATGGTAGATCGTGATGAAAATGTTGATGCAGACATCTAGCATGTAGATTCAGGAGCGTCAACACACATGACAAGGAATAAGCACTTGCACGAAAATTTTAAATAAATCAACGAAGGCACCCAAATTTACCTAAGTGATGACAGAAGTCATCAAATCAAAGGATGTGGGAAAGTTTTTGTCATTCTACCTAATGGTAATATCAAACAAATTTATAATGTTATGTATGTGCATGGTATAACAAAGAACTTGATTTTTGTATCCATGATTATAGATCAAGATTTGAAAGTTGAATTTTTAAAATCTAACTGTTATATTAAAGATCTGCTAGATGGCATGAAGACAATTGCTACAGGTATTCGAACAAGAGGACTGTACAAGTTGGATGTGAGACCTGCACCAGTTCGAGCATTGACAACAGCGCGCTGGACTACAAAAGAGCTTTGGCATCAGAGATTTGGCCACATCAACTACAATGATTTGTTGTTACTACAAAAGGACATGGTAAGAGATCTTCCTATGCTAAAGCAAGTTCATAATGATTGTGATGCCTGTACATTAAGAAAAATGCATAGAGAAGAATTCCCTGTTCGAGTAGAAAAGAAGCAGAGGGATATACTGGAATTAGTGCACACAGAGCTTTGTGGACCCATGCAGATAGAATCATTAGGAGGTGCACTGTATTTTTTATTGTTTATTGATGACTGTACGAAGTTTTCTTGGGTGTATTTCTTAAGTAAGAAGAGCCATACATTCGAATATTTTAAGCAATTTAAAAATATGATTGAAAGACAAACAGGGAGACAGATAAAAATTCTTCGTTCTGATCAAGGGGGAGAATACAGGAAGGATGAGCTTATCAGATATTGTAAAGGTCATGGAATTTTGCGGTAGTTCACAGTATCCCGTACTCCACAGCAGAATGGAGTAACAGAAAGAAAGAACAGAACACTGGTGGAATGTGCTAGAAGTATGCTGAAAGGTAAGAATCTTTCGAATGGTTTTTGGGCTGAAGCAATGAATACTGCAGTTTATTTGAAAAATAGGAGTCCTACAAAAAGTCTCGAGTCTAAAACTCGTTTTGAAGCATTATATGGATATAAGCCTGCAGTAAAACACTTAAGAATATTTGGATCTAAACCATTTGCCCACATTCCAAAGGAAGATAGAAGAAAATTAGATTCAAAAGCCATCAGATGTACTTTTATAGGGTATTGTTCGTCATATAAAGCATACAGATTATTTAATCCCTCTACTCACAAGATTTTTGTCAGTAGAGATGTTAAATTCCATGAGCAGGATCATGAAGAACCTAATCAACATTATGAGGAATGGGACATTCTGTACTTTGTGGAAGAAGAAGCAGAGAACAATTAGGATCAGCAACAGACAAAGGCAGAGGATGAATAGTGACAGCAGCAACAACAACAACAGCAGCGGCAACAGCAAGAAGAAATAAATGATGATCAAATAAGGTTTGAAACCACCACCCCACCACTCAGGAGATCAAATAAGAAAGCTCAAATGCCTGCAAGATATAGGGAAAATGCTTTTATAACTAGTATGATGAATGTGGTTGAATCGTCTAGTTATAAAGAAGCAAATGAAAGTAGTGAATGGAAAATAGCCATGGAACAGGAATATGATTCAATAATCAGAAATAACACTTGGGAATTGGTTGAACTTCCTAGAGGAAAACAAACCATAGGTTGTAAATGGTTATATAAACTGAAGATTAATGCAGATTGAACCATAGAAAAATTAAAAGCTAGGTTGGTAGCAAAGAGGTATTCACAGAAAGAAGGGATAGACTATGAAGAAACCTTGGCCCCTGCAGCTAAATTGAACACTATTAGAATGTTAATCGCTTTAACTACTAAGAAACATTGGATGATGCACCAACTAAATGTAAAGTTTGCATTTTTTAATGGAGAACTAAAAGAAGAGGTTTGTCTAGAGCAATCGGAAGGGTGTGTCCAGAGAGGAAAAGAACATTTAGTCTGTAGGTTGAAGAAAGCACTTTATGGACTAAAACAAGCTCCCAGGTCGTGGTATGAAAAGATTGATTCATTTTTTCTGCAAGCTGGCTACAATAGAAGTGAAAATGACCCTAATCTTTACACCATGACAAATGAACAAGAGTGCGTAGTGTTGATTTCATTATATGTAGATGATTTGATAATTACAGGTGATACTACATATCTAATCGATGAAATCAAGCAATAGATGTCACAGGTGTTTGAAATGAAGCACCTCGGTGAACTCAAATACTGTTTAGGTCTTGAGAACTGGAGAGATTCAGGTCAAACATTTCTGTCCCAAGCAAAGTATGTTAAAATGTTGTTAGAAAAGTTTAGAATGGATCAGTGTAAGCCTGCAGCGGTACCATTATAGCAGAAAATCAAATTGCAATGTGAGGATGGCTCAAAAGTGGCGGATGCAACACTTTACACACAGTTGGTTGGGAGTTTAATCTACCTAACCACCACTAGACTTGATTTGGCTTATGCAGTTACTGTGCTAAGCCAATTTATGTCTAAGCCACTGGAATGCAGCGAAGAGTGTTTTGAGGTATCTACAAGGTACTGTAGATTACGGTATTATTTACACCAATTCTTCTGATGTTAGATTGGTAGGATTTGCATATTCAGATTGGGGTGGAAATGTAGATGATCGCAAATCTATAACAGGTTATGCATTCAGTCTTGGATCGGGGGTGATCACATGGAGTAGCAAGAAGTGGAACACAGTTTCCTTGTCCTCGGCAGAAGCAGAGTATCAAGCCATGTATGTAGCAACGTGAGGCGGTTTGGTTGCGGAGACTTCTCCAAGATGTTGAGGAAGAACAGATAGACACAACGACAATCAAATGCGACAATCAGAGTTCAATCAAAGTTGCCAATAATCCGGTGTTTCACAAAAACACTAAACATATTGATACACAATTCCACTTTGTCAGGGAGAATGTGCAATCTAAAGAAATCCATTTGAAATATTGTAATACATGTGATAGTGTTGCAGACATTTTCACTAAGTCTCTTGGAAAAGTTAAGTTTCAAATGTTTAGGGAGATGTTAGGCATATTTGTAAACCCAATCTCCATTAAGGGGGAGTGTTGAAGATAATGGAGAATATCCTAGAATAAGTAGAGTTGGTTCACGTAACTTTAAGATAGGAATTAGTTTCTATTTCTTAGGATGTTGTTTTAACTTCCCTAAAACCATGTTTTCTATTTAATGTGTAATGCGCATGAACAATGTAGAGCGTTCTGCAGAGCCAAACTCTCCTGGTTCAAACTCTCTTTCGTAGAGCTAACCATTGGGTTTCATTTTATTAATACAAACATTGCCATTTTTATCATTTGTTTCACTTAAAATAAGTTATTGTGCCTAAAAGGCTTTATGTCTAGGCTTTAAGCTTTAGTATAGAAGAGATGTCTAGGCTATAAAGGAGATGTCTAGACTTTAGAGGTTAGATGTAAACACTTGCGAACCTCTTTAAAAAAAAACATAATTTGATTAAATGTCAAGCTTCAATATATAACATACACTCAGCCCTAAGGGTTAGCTAAGTTGGTCAAAAACCGTGCCTCTCCATCGGGAGGTCATAGGGTCGATTCTGCCCAAAACCCTTGGTGTTAGGTCTTCCCAGTTGGCTGAAGGGTAATTAGCCCAGATTTTTCTGTGGACATAGCGACCACTCACTGACCAAAGTGTTCATGAACCACACTAAAAAAAATGTCAAGCTTCAATATATAACATACACTCACAGCCCCAAGGGTTAGCTCAAGTGGGTCAAAAACCGTGCCTCCCCATCGGGAGGTCACAGGGTCGATTCTGCCCAAAGGCCTTGGTGTTAGGTTTTTCTGTGGACATAGCGACCACTCACTGACCAAAGTGTTCATGAACCACACTAAAAAAAATGTCAAGCTTCAATATATAACATACACTCACAGCCCCAAGGGTTAGCTCAAGTGGGTCAAAAACCGTGCCTCCCCATCGGGAGGTCACAGGGTCGATTCTGCCCAAAGGCCTTGGTGTTAGGTCTAGCCCAGATTTTTCTGTGGACATAGCGAACACTTACTAACCATAGTGAACACTCACTAACCAAAGTGTTCGTGAACCACACTAAAAAAAAATGCCAAGCTTCAATATATAACATACACTCACAGCCCCAAGGGTTAGCTCAGTGGGTCAAAAACTGTTTCTCCCCATCAAGAGGTCACAGGGTCGATTCTGCCCAAAGCCCTTGGTGATAGGTCTTGCCAATTGGTTGAGGAGCAATTAGCCCAGAGTTTTTTGTGGAAGTAGCGACCACTCACTGACCAAAATGTTCGTGAACAAAAAACACAGTCAATCACTCATCATAAACCACACTTAAAAAAACACACTCACTCACTCATTAATAGTCTGTTCGCTGGATTATTGGAACTCTTTTACTTATATTTTTCCGTGTTCCCGCTTTCTTTTTTTTAATTTAAATTCTAAGCTAAATGGGAGAACAGATTCAGTAAAGCAGCATGGTATATGAAGCGAACGCAAGGCTTCGAAATCTTGTATATGGTTGTACATGAACATTGTTGAATGCATAATTATTGCCTTTACATATGTCACAGCAGTGAAAATCAGATTTTCAATATTTTGGCAGTAATTTTTTCCTTTAAATATGTCACAGCACTGAAAGTTAGATTTTCAATATTTTGCGGCTAATGATATCAGAAATTATGTTTATACGTGTGTATATTGCTGTGCATGTGAATTATGCACAATCAAATGAAGATGGAAAAATATGTGAAGCCGGCTTCATCAGTATAGGTAGGATATAAATTTGCTTGCGGAAACCAGAAGATTTAATCTATTACTATTTTGTGTTTTTAAAGAATCTATTACTATTACCCAGTTGAAATATTCCAGGCCGCTGTCGTTCTAAAAACTACATATAGAATGGTGACGTAAAGCCAAAAAAACACAAAAGATGGCTGTATTTAAATTTGGCGTTGTTTCCCAGTGTCTTTGTTTTTTGAGTTTTTTTTTTTTTTTTTCAAAAAATACTAAACGTGAGATTGATACTAAACGTGAGATTGTTTGATTTTTTTAATGCTGCAAGTAAATTCAGGATTAAATCTTGATAATATTTTGAGATTAAATCGTGAGGTTTTAATTGTAATTTAGATTTTCCAAAATTTTTATTAATTTTTGTAAAAATCTGAAAAAAAATTTCTCATAGCCTAAGCAAAATTGTGGCCCAATTAAATTACGGGTTAGTGTCATCTTATCTTATTATCCTTACAGCAAGGAAGTAGATATTGCAATGGGTTTTTGCTCAAACCCATATTAGTTTGGGTTTGATAAAAAAAATTGTATAGTATAACATTGCATATTAAAATAGATGGTTTTTTAAGAATAATTTAATTTATTTATGTTCATTTAACTGGCTATCAAATTGAACATGTTATTGCCTTTTGCCTTTATTAATCTGCCCATTACTTTTATTAATTAATCAAAAGTATATAGATCACATCAAAGTGTAGAATAGGCATTTATGATACAATTTTTTTGGGAAAGTGATAAAACTATTGCTAATAAATATAATCATTTTATATTTTTTTATATTTTTTATAAAAATAGTTAAATGATTAATATAATCTAATAAAAAATGTATTATTTAAAATTAGATATTCAACCATTGATTATAAAAAAAAATTATATATAATTTTGAATTTTAGAATTATATATAATTTTGAATTTTAGAAATACCCTTTAAAAAGAGAAAAAAATGCAATCGATATTAACTATTGAGTTAGTTAATTATTTCTTGTCTTGGGAAGAGGCACTTCATTGCATTGTATTGAACCAATATGTGATCCTTATTTTTGGAATATGCATAAAGAAAGCGAAAGAATAAACCTTTCATTACATGGTATTAATTAATTAGTGATTATTGTTTTTGGGAAATGTGTTTTATTAAGAATTTTTATGGTTTAGATGATTTTTTTTTCAATATTTTTTAAACAAATATTGACATTGAGAATAAAAAAATTTAACATTCATCATGTTCAACAATGCTGAACTCATAAGCCTTTTAGCTTCAATACCACTAACACTTTAAATTACATAAATAAATAAATTTTTAAGTAGTGAACTGTAAGCAATGTTGCATAATGCAATCTATGTTGGGAGAATTCACAAAAGAGTTCATGGCTCAAACTTAAGAGGTGAAACCACCAAGTTGCAAGTCAATGTTCATAATATTTGGAACTAACAAGTTTCAAGGATGTTATCTATAACTCTTTTATCATACTTTTACATTTACTCTCATTTTTTAATGGCAATTTACTCTGGTTTTTATTTATTCTTATTTGTATTTTACATTTACTCTCATTTCTTAATGACAACTTCACTTGTTTTTGTTTTATTCTTATTTTCACATGTTTTTATTTTATTCCTATTTTCACATTTCTTTATATTGATATGCTTTCTCCATCTTAATATGGAAGAGATGTTGTAAAGTTACTTTCTAAGAAGTACTAAGAGGGATCAAATATCTCTAGGTACAAACATTTCCTCAAAATTTGTGTGATTATGTTTTGTTTGTATTTGAAGTTGATTATTAAAATTGAGTATTTTTAAATGAATTTAATTAAAAGTTAGAAGGTCAAACATCAATTATTCTTACATCCTAATCAACTAACCATGATATTAATAGGAATTATTATTTCTTTGACAATTCAAACCACAATCAATCAATTATTATACTAGTGCATTGATAAAATTAAATGCCTAGTAAATGTCAATAAACATGAATCAACACATCTCATATTACCAAAATTGAAAAAATCACAAAATTTAACGTTGTTGTTATTATTATTATTATTATTATTATTATTAAAAAGAATTAATACATGAATTAAAAAGTAATAAAAGTTAAGTAACACTTGTGGTCGAAGGGTCTTAGCTTGAGTGATTTTAGTTTGAGTGATTTGGTGTTCAAGTCTCTAGAGATATGTTTAATTGACTCATTTGTGGTATTTTATGAAATAGTTGTATCCAGTGTAATAGTGACAGCGGATCTTTAAAAGCTACTAATTCTATTAAAAAAATCATTCCCAATAAAATTAAGTTCAACAACCCTTATGAATATGCCAATTATTTAATTATATTGGGAAAACATAACTATATTATATGCCAATTATTTAATTATATTGGGAAAACATAATTATATTGAAGATAAATCTCTCCCGGATGGTGGTTTTCAAACACTTGGAAAATGAAATCAGGGGCGGAGGGCTGCCCACCACTCGAACAACAAAGTAATTGAGGGGCGTGGCATGGCCTTATGCATGAAGTGTGTGAAGGATTATTTTATCTGTTATGGTTGACTGCATTATGGAGTATTCTTGTGTTTTTTCTCTGCAGAGTGGCTGACTTTTGTGCCCCGTGTGGGATTTCCCTGTAGCAAGTGGGATTTTCCTTCCCCTTCAGAATTTGGTAGTTTTGAGCTGCTTTGACCATTACAAAATGAAATTGAATGAAAAGTGGGAGTTTCTGGATTTAAATTGGCATGTCGAAGGTTTTGTAACCATTGTGATTCATTGTGGCACCAGTTCCCTGGTTCTCTGGCTGATTGTGGGAGTTGTGATTCATTTTGGCACCAGTTCCCTAGTTCTTTGGCTGATTGTGGGAGGTGGGTTTTAGATAGGAGATGGTGGAGACAACAAGGCAAAAGATGGAAATGGTAGCAATTCATTGGGTGGATTGTGGAGTTGTGCAGGGTAGAATTTAGGCTCTAGCTCTCTGACTTGCTAAGTCTTGGCTCTTCTTTACTGTTATAAATGAGCAACTTTTTTCATGGTTTATTGTATTAATTCCCTAAGTTTCTATCTATTCTTGGCACGTTGTTGGTCTCGTTAAAAGGTCTTTGTGGGAGCCTTCTATCTTTTGGTATCCTCTGAGTCTGGGGACCTTGCTTCCTTCAGAGCTTGTCTATAACTTGAATCTTTTTGGTTCTGAGCAAAATTGTTATTAGATGATTTTTTGTTAATCCTTGCTTGGTGGACTATTTCTGTTCAGATTTTTATTTTATTGTAATTCCTCGAGTCTGTGTGGACAATATGATTGTCACTTGTGGAGATTATAGTAGTATGATTGATTAGGGGTTCATGTAGCCATGCAATCCCTTCTTTGTGAAGGAAGACGACAACTACAGGATTCTACCCATTCTGAGTATCGACTGTAATACTTACAATCCAAGATTCCATGCTTTGATGGTGCATTTTTTCAAACAATTCGTTTGCTCTTTCTATTCTACCTCCATAAGTTGCATTTATCACCATCCACAGGCGTATATCTCATGCATGCAAATCATCAAACACTTAATGAGCATCCTTTGCATTCTCGCATTTGGAATCCCTATTAGCAGGTGCATACTCTAGAGTCAACTTGATATCGGTGGCACAACATCGGAGCCTATGAACTTGCACAAGTAGGTGGACGAGGTTGTGAGTATCCTTTGCATTCTTGTGTTTGACATCCCTATTAGCTCGCATGTGCTTTAGATTCCACCTAACACTGGTGGCACAACGTCAAAGCCAACAAAATCGTGTCGGTAGTTGGGGAGTCGTGAGGAGCTCCCGTATAAAGAATGATACCTGTAACACCATCAATCTATTGGAAAACCCCCTCTATCTTGTAGTATTTCTAGAAGCTCGAGTTTGTTGCTCCTAGAATTGGTTTTGAAGGTTACTCTTAATGATACGGGGGAGTGAAGTCACCGAAGTTGTACAGAGAGAACATTTGACTCGATGGACAGATGCAGGTGCAAAAACCCAAAACTATAGAAGTCATATTCAACGCCATTCTTCTACTTAGAGAAATTTGCTATTTTATTCTTGCACGATATTTCTATATTTAATTATTATTATTATTATTATTATTATTATTAATTATAAAAAGAATTAATGTACGAATTAAGCACACACACATATTTCTGTGTTTTATGGACTCGAGAGATTGGTGACCACTACGTCCATCAAATATTTGTACTAGGCAGATCTGCCCGGAGGGCCCTAGAGATCGGTGACCACTACGTCCACCAAATATTTGTACTAGGAAAATCTGCCCAGAGGGCCCTAGAGATCGATGACCACTACGTCCACCAAATATTTGTACTAGGCAAATATCCCCGGAGGGCCCTAGAGATCAGGGCCCTAGAGATCAGTGACCACTACGTCCACCAAATATTTGTATAGGTAGATTTTCCCGGAGGGATCACTTCCTACTAGCTCAATCACGGAGCCTGACCCCAAGGGTGTCGAGAGAATTGAACCCATGACCTCTCAATAGCAAAGATGTTTTAATGATGGGGACCCAACCAATTCAGCTAATCTTCGAGGCTCACTCTCACACATTTAAAAAAAACATGTAACGAGTTTTTTAACTATTGGAGATACACTCCCACTTTACCATGGAGATTCATCGTCATTTAATAGGATTTGTTTTAAGATCATGGCTTACTAATACCACATACCCAAAAAACCATAACTCATGTTCATATGCATCATTTTTTAATTAATAAATTTAACTAAAAAGGCAGAAAGGGTTGTATTCCTATTATGCCTTAGTTTCTCAATTTCATGTTTACTTGGTTTGCTCTCGTGGCCTCAAATACTCATATATTCAAGCATATGTCGGTATATTTTGAATTTCTAGGCAACTTTGTGCCTTCTTCCTCTCTTTGGAGAGTACATTTTTGGATATGGGCGGGTTTCCTTAGTGATTGACCAATCTAAAACCTTCATTTTTATCATGTAGTTTCTTGTTCTGAAGGAAATAAAAATTGTATTCCACTAAAAGGAAAAAAAAAACAAAAAACAAAAAGGGCACAACTACCTTTAAAATAAATTTCAACCTTTGATATGTGACTACTACTAAGAACATTCTATAATGTTATATGAAGGTTAAATCCCTATCATCCACCTACTCATATAGATAATTATATTAAAATTTTGAAAGCCCTATTCCAAAATAGACACATTTATAGGCGCAATTAAAGTAATTACAAAATCAGTTTGTTCTTTATTATTATAAATTGTGTGTGTGTGTTTGTTCTTTAAATTATAGAAATTAGAGTATTCGTTTATATAAGTAAACTTAGAGCTCTTTTATGCATTGGTGTTTGAGTATTATTTGGAGGAATTTTGATGCAGGATGGGCATCTCGTACCTTTCAAAAGTAGGAAGTTACAAGATTGAGAAAGGATATATCCCATGCATGAGAAGGAGATGATTGTGTTAGTACATTGTCTACAGGTTTGGAGGCATTACTTGGTGAGCAATCCATTTGTGGTCAAGACGGACAAGTTGCTTTGCGACTTAGTTGAAGTTGTCTTTGAAGCAAGCTCGGTGGTAGGATTTCTTGGTGGAATTTAACATGGCCATTGAGTATAGGCCAGGGAAAATCATTGTTGTGGTAGATGCCTTGAGTAGAATGGCACAATTAGCTACACTTAAGGAGGAAGAGTACCTACCTATGTCACGTGAGAATCAAATTAGTGTGATTAAGGAGTTTTAGAGGAGGATCCAAGAGGGCTTCCAGAATGATATAATAACAAAGAGCATTATGAAACAAGTCAAGGAAGGAAAGACAAGAAGATTCTTGATGTGTGATGGTCTCTCAATTTTTGGTGAGTGTACCTATGTTCCTAAGATGAGTTGTCTTTGAAGGGATCTCTTAAAGGAATTTCATGACTCGTCTTGGACTAGCCACCTAGGACAATGTAGGACATTGGCATTATTTGTGAGAGGATAATTTTGAGAGTGTATGAGGTGATACATGGAAATTTACGTTCAACATTGTATTATTTGTCAAAAGACAAGTCAAATACTATATTATAGGTAGGCATATTACAAGCTTTATCGATTCCAGATAAACTATGGTCAAGTGCCTTGATGGATTTGATATCACAAGGTCTTAAGGTGCAGGGACATAATGGGATTTTGGTTATTGTTGACCAATTTTACAAGTATGATGTATTCATGCTGAAAAAGGTACCATGCAAAGGGGAAGAGGTGGTAGATAATTTCTTCAAGAATATGGTGGAGTATTGGGGTTGTTGGTACCCCGTTTTGTCCCCACTGCCACTATTTTCCACCTCCATTCTTGTCCTTTTTGTGCTCCTATACTTCCATTTTTATTGCTCCAAAACTGTCAAAATCCTATTAAGAGGTGAAACATTTCATTATGTCAATTTGTTGTTTATTAGTTAAATTTAAGTGAATTTGAGTTGTTACCAAGGAACTAACTAATCAATATGGTCGAATGTGGATATTGCAGCAACTAAGCACAATGAAATTAGGAGATGTTGGTCCATGAACCATGTTCCCCTATTTTTGTACTCAACAACCATTTCGGGATCAGTGCTTAACAATGCAAAGGATGGATATGTCGCATCCTTCTAAATGAGCAAGCCACCTCCAACTATTCTCGAACAAATTTAGCTTCTACCATGATAAAGATCTCCACTATCCTCACTGAATTTAGCTGGTACCAATCCTAGGGTTAGTTGAGGGTTGTTATGCTAAATCGACTAGGTTGTTCCAGCGATCTAATCTAGAAGTTCGATTTAGTCGAGCTGTTAGAATTTTCCATGTATGGTTCAATTTGTTTTTAACTAGGTCTATGCCTATAAACGCTGCTCTGTAATAGTTAGGAAGTATCAAACAGAAGGATATATTGTCATTTGTATCTTTTATCTCCAGACATATATTTTTAATTAGAAGACTGTTATGATGGCAATGTATTGAGTTCAGATCAATTTGTTGGATGGCTCACTGTGAATTCATGAATTAGTTGTGATTGAAACTTTTCGTTACCTGTAGGTATGTAAGCTCCCTAGGTGTGGCTGGGCCCACCACTATCTGGGATCAACGCTATATAATTTATTAGGAACATTGTTGTGTGATAGTCATAACTATTTTTCGTTTATCTCTAGTTTATATGCTACGTGAGGTTTCTATGGAATTCGAAACAATTTTAGTATGTTGGCTATGTGATGCGTTTTCAGATCCTTTACTCCAGCGATTTGAATGTATGGTTCTCGTGTCATTAGCGCTCCCACTTCTAAGGCCGAGTCATACTCTGTTCTCTAAAACCACAAACCGTATTACCCTCACTGTGTTGTCGTAGTTATATCAAAACTTGTTTTAATCATATCATAAACTGAATGCTTGTGGTAAGTCAGTCCATTTGATGAAAACGCAGAGCAACCCTCGAACATAAGTCGAAATAATTCATTGAATAATCGAGATTGATCTGGTGTGAGTTTAATTATGCATTGAAGTGGATTTCATTTGATTCTGAATAATTTGCATTTGCTTATTTGTTTCAGTGATTAAATTGGTTGGTTTCGTGTCGAATTATTTTCATAGATGCGTGTGCCATAGAAATATTGCTTTCCAGATTGATTGATTAAATTAGTTTAACATCGTTTGATCCTGTCTTGTTTTTCAAATAGATTCTCAGTTCCTTAATAAAATCACAGATCAATTTTAGTAAACGATTTAGTTTTAGCTTCCAGTGTGATTTCCCTTACTTCTTTTTTAGTGTTGAGCTTCCAGCCTAAGATAGTTTCTATCAAAGGTGTGCTTGATTTGATTTTGAAGTTAGGTTGTAGAGTGTTGGTTTGTTGAGATTTTGAATAAGTTTGTTTGAGTTTAATTTGAGATTTATGAAACTGTAGGAAAGTTTCTTGAGTACAGTTTTGTGTGCCTCATACCAATTTATAGTTGTTTTATTTGTTGTCATTTGTAAGAATAGAGTTAAGGCTTGAAGCTTGTTCTAAAGCTTATGATAGATTAGGAATATTTATTAGTGTGAGAGATCAAGTTGCTCGGTTAAGGGTGTGAAATAGAGTATAGGTTTAAGTTTATCAGTTTACAGACAAGCGTTCATTGGTTTGACAATGAGAGTTGGTATTTCATTGAGTTAAGTTTTCCTTTCATGATGGTTCAATGCTAGAATATTGTATTTTGATTTGAAGTTATTGTATCTTTTTAATTTTAGGTACAGGATTTAGATTTGTACTTAATTAAACAAGCAAGAGGATTGAATAGGTTTTTAGTCAGAGATTCTTCCAAGTTGTGTCTAAGAGTGAAGCTTATCACAGATTTGAAGTTACCTTTGGAAAGTTTACTTTCAAGTTTACTGACCTTCCGAACGTGCTTGAAGTAGATTAGAATTTGCAACTTTTCATTCAAGAGTAGCATAGGTAACAAAATTAGAGTTTCTTAGGGTTTTCATGAGATCTGAGTTATTTGATAAAGTGTTTTAATTGGAAGCTTTTCCTTAGCATATATCTTGTGATTCAGATTGGGATTTCATTTAAGTATAAATTCATGAAGAGTTTCGAGTTAGAATTTGATTATTGATTCTGCTAGCTAGGGTTTGATGAATTGTGTGTTAGATTCAACTAACTCATTTCATAAAGGAAACCATTAGAACTCTGACCAAGAACTAAATTTAGAAAATGCAGTGCAACTCGTGTTTACGAGCCCTAATTGACATATAGATGTAGGAGAATTAATACAACTATTAAATCTCTCAACATTTTGGCATTGTTTCCGAGGAAGTTGTAATATCTTATTTAGGCAACTATTATTATTTGAGTTTCAAGATCTTGCAGGACTGTCAAAGGGTGGAAAGTGTATGGTAAGACATGAGTGAAGATCCGCGCATCCACTTTTGTGGGGTTGCTCCAAACTCTAACTAATCATTGCTTGTTCTTGAGTTTTTATTTCCTTTATCTTTATGCGTAGGAGTACAGGTAGACCTAGAGATAGCAAGGGTAGAGCTATTTTCAGTTCTAAATTTCCTGCAACTTTTGGATCAGTTAATATACCCATTCTTATGGCTGCTAATCGATATGCAGGATTAAGACAAGAAGGAGGAAGTGTTAATACCAAGTTGGTTTCGGATCAAGAATTCTTAGATCAAAGGGGAAAGACGATTCGACAGGTTGTCTTTGACAACCCTATAGAACAACCAGTGGAACTGCAAGACAACGTGGACGAGCAATCAACTAATATCAACCGTGTTCCAATACCTCATGTTCACACCATAATCAACAAACCCTTTCGAGTGCCCGTTGCAGATATGGATCACCAAGATGGGGAGGATAGACACAACAAAGTATGCCAAGAAGAGGGAGAAGGTCCTCGACGCAATGGTAACCTCTTTAGAGGAAACAACTAGGATGACAAAGATGAAGTTACCTTCGGGTCCCCTATCCTAGATGTGACTCGTGACATCAACATGAAAAACATTCCGATGGAATCTCTTCCATTGTTTTATGGTAAATCATCTGAGGACCCCGATGCATTTCTTTTTGAATTCGATATTTTATGTCACAGTTATAATTACTATGAGGATGCACATAAACTTAAATTGTTTCCCGCCACATCAAAAGATGCAACCCTTAGGTGGTTCACGAGTCTAGGGCAACACACGATATACTCATGGGATGACATGAAATCAGTGTTCCTTAAAAAGTATCAAGATTTTTGTAAAAGTAGGGACATCAACGATATCCTTAGGATGCAACAAACAAAAGACGAAAACCTAGAGGAGTATCTTGAACGATTCTTATACAATTTTCACAAATCTCGTGGGTCAAACTTAGACGAAAAGATTATCATAAATGTGTTCTTAAAAGCGCTGAGAGATGATTGCATTGAAACATTAAACCTTCTTAGTGGTGGAGACATCTATAAGAAGCCATTTGCTGAAGTAATCGAGTTTTGTCATACTTATTCTAGGAGCCAAGCTAAAATAGGGAAAAAGCTTAGTGAACTTAAAGAAAATTCTAGAGACTATGTGCAAAAGAAAACTGTGGCTAATGTTGTTACCAGAGTCAAGCTGGGAAACCTATTAAAAAACTTTAAAATTGATATACTCAACATAATCGGTGACCAACTAGACACTATGAAAATCAAACAAAAACAAGAAGTCGAAGAAATAGCCATGGCAATCTTTTGTTCCAAGTGTAGGCACAAACATGCAGAAAGGGAATGTCCTTTAAATGCCATTGAGATCTGTGGAATCTGCACTATAGAACACCCAACCAAGAAGTTCCCATCACTTCCCGACTTACAGGCCATCTACAAAGGGAGCGCTGAAACCATTGACTAATCTCAAGCCATCAAAAGACCTACCTAGAGAGGCCAGAATCAGAATATGTTTCCGGACCCAAATTCCCAAAGTTATGGCCAGACTCAGCCTTGGACCTTCCCTACATCTTACCCTACTTGGGTTGCTTAGCAACCACAACACATTTCCAGGAGCCAGAATTGGAGGACAAACCCCTATACCAACACATATCAAACCCAGCCCCAATTCTATGTGCCATACCCAAATATGCCAAGTACCTCATATAATCCAACCATGCAATCCTATCAGCAAGGGTATAACCCCAACATGTATCAACAACCTACGCTGCCACCACCTCCTTTGCATCAGTTGTTATCTGCACCTGCTAACCCATCATCTTCGCAGGCACTTGCTACCTTGAACCCATCCCGACCTACATTGTTCCCTGCACAAGCTGTACCTAACCCAAGTCAAAATAGGCTACCTTAACCAGTGCAAAACATTGATATTCAGCCTTTTCCTACATACATGATCACTGTCGTTCCTATGAACGAAATTCAATTATGATCAAGGAAGACAATTAACAAAGGAAAACTGGCTGTTGTTATCCAAGAAGAGGTGCCCTCCACATCATCCGAAAACCATTTGCGAAACGAAAAATAACAATCACAAAAAGAAGAATCAAATGAACCACCTACCAGGAAAGACTAATTGTAAAAAAAGAAGAGATCCCGCTTGAATATGATTTGGAAAATGAACTAAGGAATGTCTGCATTAAAATACCACTCTTACAAGCAATTAGAGACATTCCCATTTACACCAAAATTGTAAAAAATGTCTGCATTAAGAAATTGGGAAGGAAGGGGCATAAGAACCAGAATGTCGAAATCATAAGCCAAATGTCCACTATGATTTTTGATTTCCCTGCAAAATATAATGACCCTGGGAACCCCATTATCACCATTGAGATAAATGGAGTACTTCTGCCAAACACCCTCGTGGATCTAAGGGCAACAATAAATGCAATGACCTATGAAATAATGACATCATTACAGCGACCTGGACTTAAATCCACCCCTATCCTTTTAGAAATGGCAAACAAATCCGTCGTCAGACCATTGGGAACCCTAGAGGAAATAGTAGTTATTATTGCCTCTTGGCAATATCCCATAGACTTTGTAGTTATTTCTCCAAAAACCTTTAGGCCCAAACACCCTGTGGTTCTACGGTGACCATTGCTGGCAACTGTTGATGCTGTCATAGGGTGCAGAAATGGAGAAATGATTATTTCTAATGGTCCCCACAATCAAACTTTGTCTATTTTTCCACCTACTCAGGTAACTGCTGAAATACCATTATGGCTCAAAAACCCATATGGAGATGAAGAATATATGTTTCCCCTGTTGTCATTAGATCAGTCTAGAGGTCTCTAGGAGCATTCTGATAAACATGTTTTGCAGCAGTTTTTAGCCGATACCTCTTGTATCGATTATCCCATCTCTTTTAATGGTTATCAACATGTGTTTAGTGATGAGTTTTAGGAAACCTGCCACCCAGCGGTCTTCACCCCTTTTGTAACAATGGAGGAAAGCCATGAGCTCACCACAGAACCTGTGGAAATTTTTGAAGGAAAAATCTTACTCATTGGTACAAGATTGACTGCAGAACAAAGGCAATAGTTGACGAGTATGATTCGCGAACAAACTAGAGCTTTTGCCTGGGATTAATTGGATATGAGGGGCATACATCCAGACACTTGCATCCACGATATCTATACAAATGAAGAAATGAGACCTGTTCGGCAGCCACAAAGGCATATGAACCTAGCACTAGAAGACATTGTCAAAGATGAGCTTCAGAAACTTTTGGCTGCAGATTTTATTTACCCCATTTCTGACAGTAAGTGGGTGTCACCTCTGGTAGTGGTTCCAAGCAAGAATAGCAAGTCGCGGCTCTGCGTTGACTACAAAGAATTAAACAAGGCCACATTGCGTGACTATTTTCCACTTCCCTTCATTGATCAAGTCCTCGACACGCTTTCAAGTAAGAAATATTTTTCTTTTCTAGATGGGTACAACGGTTACAATCAAATACAAATAGCCGAAGAAGACCAAGTTAAGACTACCTTTACATGCCCTTGGGGTACTTATGCATGTAGATTCCTCCCCTTTGGTCTTTGTAACACTCCCGCCACTTTTCAGAGAGCTATACTTGCCATTTTCTCTATTCTGATCCATGACTGTGTGGAATTCTATATGGATGACTTCACAGTTTATGGGGATGACTTTTCACGAGCCTTGGCAAATCTTGAGAAGGTATTAATTCGTTGTCAAGAAGTTGATCTAGCCCTTAGTAGCGATAAATGTAGGATGATGCAAACTAAGGGAATTTTTCTAGGCCACCATGTGTCATTTGAAGGGATTCAAGTTGACCCTAGAAAAAATCGAGGTAATCTCGCGTATCCCTATTCCTAGATCGCAAAAAGAGGTAAGAAGTTTTTTAGGGCACGCAGGATATTATCAGCGATTTATTGAGAATTTCACTAGAATTGCAGCACCATTATTTAAATTGTTTAACTAAAGATGCTAACTTCGTATAGAATGTTGATTGTCAACAGGCTTTTCAGGTACTGATGGAAAAGTTATCCACAGCTCCAGTACTAAGAGGGCCAAATTGGTCCTTACCTTTTCATATTTGTACAGATGCTTCAGATACTGCACTAGGCGCGGTTTTGGGACAAAGGGAGGATAAATTTCCCTATGCCATTTATTTTGTCAGCAAAAATATCTCTCTCGTTGAATTAAATTATAAGGTTATTGAAAAATATTTGTTAGCAGTTGTGCATGCTATAGGAAATTTTAGGCATTATATTACTCGTTATGAGACATTTGTCCATACCGGCCATTTTGTTGTTATATTTTTAATGAATAAACCTATTACTAACAGTTGGATAACTAGATGGTTGTTGCTTCTACAAGAATTCAATATAATTGTAATTGATAGTTCAGGAAGGGATAACTTGGTAGCTAATTTCTTATCTTGTTTGAATCTTGCGCAAGGAAGCATGCCAACACCAATGCCTGATGAATTTCCAAATGAAGCATTATTTTCCATTTCACAATTACTCCTTGGTTCGTTGATGTCGTCAATTATCTGGTATCAGGAAAACTACCTCAAAACATGTCAGTCAAAGAGAAGCATAATATAGTGCAGTGCAGTGCTAATTTCTCTTGGATCGAAGGAGATCTATTTTACACCAGGCCAGAGTTGATTATGAGGCGGTGTGTGTGGGAAGATGAAATGTATGATGTGCTAAGGGCCAGTCACAACGAGCCTTGTGGTGGCCATTTTGCCGATAAAAGGACTGCATATAAAGTTTTCTTTACTGGGTACTATTGACCTACACTTTTTAAAGACACCAAGAAGTTTGTTTTGAGTTGTGACGCTTGCCAACGGATTGGGAGACCAGTTGCCTCCGATGAAATGCTTCTTCAACCACAAATTTCTGTTGAACCCTTTGAGAAGTGGGCATTGGACTTTGTAGGGCCCATCTCCCCAATTTCGAAAAAGAAAAAATATATCTTGGTGTGCGTTGGTTACGTCACCAAGTGGGTGGAGGATAAAGCATTGTATGTTGCCACTGAAAAGGCAGTAGTAGAATTCTTGTTCGAGGAAATATTTACGAGATTTGATGTGCCTTGTGAAATCATCACAGACCAGGGTACACAATTTACATCAAATTTGGTCAAGGCACTCACAGAGCAATACCAAATTAAGCATCGCAAATCGACTCCTTAACACCCCCAGGCTAACGGGAAAGTGGAGTCCACGAACAAAGTTTTGGAATCCATCCTTACAAAAACCATTCAAGTGCATCACATGGATTCGGCAGATAAGTTACCAAAAGCACCATGGGCTTGCCGGATCACTTGGATAAATGTGACTAGACGCACACTTTATGAGTTAGTCTATGGTAAACAAGTGCTCTTTCCCATCAAGTTCCAGGTAAAGACATTCAGAACTACCACTCAGTTGGGCTTGAATCTAAATGAGGCTCAAGAGCAGAGGTTGATGCAATTGAATGAGCTTGACAAAATCCAACAAGGTGCCTACCATAGAACTGCGTTGGTGCAGAACCAAAGAGCCTGATGGCACGACAAATTTATCAAGAGTTTTTCGCCCAGGTGACTAGGCCTTGTTATATAATAGTAATTTTAAGCATTTTAAAGGTAAATTCTCTACTAGATGGTTAGGACCATATGAAGTAATTGAAGTATTTGATAACGGTTCAGTTCATATTTGTACTATTGATAATGATAAGACTTATTTTGTAGTAAATGGTCATCAGCTTAAAGTTTATCACAAACCACTTTCACGTGATCAATTTTTGCAAGAAGTATGAAAAGATCCAAGGTTGGAGCTAATTCATGCAAATGACCAACTCCTTGCTGGTTCAACTGATTAATTTCTTTATATATATATATATAAACTAGTGGGCTGTTATTTTTCATATCTACAAGTGGTTCTCCCCATAGCCCACGTAGAATAAAGGAGGAATTCACCAGGAGAAAGTTTATTCCTTTATCCAGGCCTGGTGGATTACTTATGGAAAAGGAACCTGTGGAGTTTTCTTTGGAAGCCTTCAGACTCTCTAAATATCAAGCTCCTTAGCATTGATTGATCCAAGCTTGCAAAATGAAATGGACCAGTATTAGTCTAGGGATTCCTTGAGTATAGGGTTGTTCGTTTCTAGACTCAAGGAAATGATTACGGAAAGGAAACCCCTTGGAGTCTACTATGGGCAATTCATACTCTCTAAACATGAATGCCTCGAGCACCAACTACTTTAGGCTCGTTAAAACAATAAAGTAGTGGTAGTTTAGGGATCCTTTGGGCATTGAATTATTCTTTTTCGAGCCCAAGGGAATAATTATGGAAAATAAGCCCCCTTGGAGCTCTCTTTCCAGACATTTCCAACTCCCTAAATAAGAAATGCCGCAGGCAGTCATCATTCCAGGCCTAGTTAAAAATCCATGGATTAATAAATAATTTTTCTAAAGAGAAATAAGCAACATGACATATGGCATCAACTAAGAGGATTCAAAAATTATGGTCAAACAGTCTGTGTCCCATACTGTCAAATTGAAAAAAAATTATCACGGTCGTGTGTGAAGAAGCCTTTCTGGAATCATGAAGGGATTATATTTTCCTGCGTAAGAATGTTTCCTAATCAGTACTCATCTTTACTAGCAGCCAAGGGTGATCATGCTTACTAATTGATCTGCACAAGTACAAATCTACAGGCATTGTACTTAAATTGTAGAGGTCAAAGATCTTGTCATTTGAATTTCATTTCTAGAATTTGGATCACAGAGCATAGTTGCAACCTAAGCATTATTCCTACCATCATCGTTTTTATTCAGGTTCTTGGAGGCTACATCAAAATCAGGAGATCGACACGAAATCACTAATATCTTAAGTGGTTTAGATATGCACTCTTATTTTGCTTGAATTTGATTAGTGAATGGTTAAAATGTACACTGTAAAAATGCACCTTTGAACCTATCCTTCATTCTAAATTTCGCTCATAATCCTATGCCATATCCCCCTAACCTGTCTATTCCCAATCCCACATCGACTACATCCTAGCACGTTCGATGAGACACAAACCACAATCACCAATGAGATCCGCTCATAATTCCTACTTGTGTGTGTTGATATCTGCCCTAGTTATCGCTTCATGACACCTCGCAACAATCATGAGATGGGTGTGCCAACTCTCGGCCATGATGCTCGCACTCTACACCATGATGTTCGCACTCTACATCAAATTCTCACACTGTACATCATATGCTTGCACTCTACACCATATATGGATAGGACGATCATCATGATGATGATCAGTATCACACTCCCAATTTATCATGATGATTGTGTGATCGTTCATCCAAATTTTAATACCAGGGGTGTCCAAGACCATGGTTATAAATTCAGTGAGCGACTAAAGGGTAGCAAAGAGTTGGGAGGAGAAAAATTTCAGTTGAACACATGCATCGAGAAGAATAGGGGTTGATTGCCATGAACCCACGTTCGGCTAGTTCGTACGCAGCCCGAAATATCAGCAGTGTCGTGGTGTATTGGAGGAGAAAGGTTGGACAACCTTTCTGCAAAAATTCAAAGGTTTCAATGATCAGTTCGCCCTGGCATTCGCGCGGAGTTTTGATGGAGAGCATGCCCAAGTGAGCAACTTGAATTTTAGAGTCACAGAAGAGACCATGAGTAGAGCTATCAGGCTACTAGCCGAAGACAAACATTTCTTTAAAGGAGGGCAATTGGACATTCCGAATTGTGCCATGTTTTTAAAGCCCGCCTACAAATCTATTAGTTGGGCAAAAGGAGTGTCAAGAAATTGTACCGAGGAGTAATGGCACTCATTGCTCACGATGTTGCAGCGTCTTATAACTTGTGAGGGGAGGTATGTTGTCGTGTTCCTTTACCATATTCGGTTCAAGGGGTGCAGTCACAAGGCAGGAAACCTGAGACCACATTGTATCACCATAGCCTCATCAAAACTCTGTTGGTCGTTGAGCTTAAGAAGAGGAAAAGGTCATGGGAATATTTCCTAGTTGCGGAGTTTCCTGGGCAGGAAACCCAAACCAAAGGAAGGCAACGAGTAGTAGGCCGCTCACCGAAACTAAATGATGCCAATCCCATGTCTAAATATGAATCCACACTGGCCTCTCCTACCCACTCCCACACTCCTATTCGTGAACTCTCTCAGACAACTGATAACATCTTGAAGGATAGCAAAGAAGCAGTTTTTGTGGAAAGCCAGATGGCCACAAAACAAAAAATGAAAAGAGAAAAGGTCGAGCCAAACCATCCGAAGTTGAGCCCCATAATAAAGGGTGAAGCATTAAAACCCCTGTCGGAGCCTTCCTAGATCCCCAAGAGTGCCACGCCAAAGTAAAAATGTAGGCGACCCATTTTTCCCATTAGTAAACCCCTGGCTTCTCCTGCCAATACCTCTGCCCATGGCCGATGACGAACTCAGAGCATGGCTCAAGTCCAACAGTCCAAGGTTGAGGACACAAGCTCAGAGTGCATCCACATTTTGTCATCTCATGATCTTGATGCTCAACAGTTTGAAGTATCCCTTGTGAGAGCCCCCATGGCCACATCTGAAGAAAATATCCCTATGGATATTGCACGAGACATGGAAACTTTATCTCCCGTTTGGCCTTCAGTAAGCAGGAGTGTTACCAAGGCCAATCAGCACCTTTCTTCACCAAGAGGACACACAGGGAAATCGCCCAAAGGCAGTGCATCCCATCAGTCAACGACACCTACTAGGGCTCCCACTTATGATGCATAGGAAAATAAAAATATCTGACTCATCAAGCTACAGAAGATGATTTCCAGGCTCAAAGAATAGGCTAACAAGTATAAGGTATTATTTCATTTTGTCAAAGAATTAAATCATTAGGTGAGAGATTCCAACCTAAATCTATATGCTCATAATGATGCCTTGGAGAGAAAGAACAAGCAGTTGTTGTGGTGGAAAGTAGCAAGGTATAGACCTGTTAAAATGTTGAATGCGAAAGGGTTAGCTCTCCAGTTCCAGAAGTGCTCCCCACCAATAAAACATGGGATAGAAGTATTGATTAAGACTGTTGGTCTCTAACCACAGTCTCTTTTTGTTTAGCACAATTTTCCTTTTTAGCAGATGTAATAGATGCATGGGGACATGCATCAAAATCGGCATGGGAGGATGTTGGTACCCTGTTTTGTCCTCACTACCATTGTTTTCCCCCTCCAATCTTGTCTTTTTTGTACTCCTATACCTACTCTACTTCCATTTTTATTGCTCCAAAACTATCAAAATCATATTAAGAGGTGAAGCATTTCATTATGTCATTTTGCTGTTTATTAGTTAAATTTAAGTGAATTTGAGTTGTTACTAAGGAATTAACTAATCAATATGGTCGAGTGTGGATATTGTAGTAGCTGAGCAGGATGAAATTAGGAGAATGTTGGTCCATGAACCATGTTCCCCCATTTTTGTACTCAACAACCATTTCAGGATCAGTACTTAACAATGCAAAGGATGGATAGGCCGCATACTTCTAGATGAGCGAGCCACCTCCAACTATGCTCGAACAAGATCAACTTCTACCACGATAAAGATCTCCACTATCCTCACTGAATTTAGCTGGTACCAATCCTGGGGTTAGTTGAGGGTTGTTATGCTAAATCGAATGGATTGTTCCAACAATCTAATTTGGAAGTTTGATTTAGCTGAGCTTTTAAAATTTGCTATGTATGGTTCAGTTTGTTTTTAACCAGGTCGATGGTTATAAAGGCTGCTCTGTAATAGTTAGGATATAATTTGCGAACAGAAGGATATAATGTCATTTGTATCTTTTATCTCCAAACATGTATTTTTAATTAGAAGATTGTTATGATGGAAATGTATTGAGTTTAGATCAATTTGTTGGATGACTCACTGTGCATTCATGAATTACTATGATTGAAGCTTTTCATTTCCTGTAGGTAAGTAAGCTCCCCAGATGTGGTTGGGCCCACCACTATATGGAATCAGCTTTGTATCATTTCTTAGGAACATAGCTGTGTGATAGTTATAATTGCTTTTCGTTTATCTCTGGTTTTTCAATTGTTTATATGCTACGTGAGGTTTCTATTGAATTTGAAATGATTTTAGTATGCTGACTATGTGATGCGTTTTGAGATCCTTTACTCCAATAATTTGAATGTATGGTTCTCGTGTGATTGGCGCTCCCACTTCTAAGGAAGAGTCATACTCTGTTCTCTAAAGCCACAAACCATATTACCCTGAATGTGTAGTCGTAGTTATAAAAAAACTTGTTTTAATCATATCATAAACTGAATGCTTGTGGTAAATCGGTCCATCTGATGAAAATGCAGAGAAATCCTCGAACATAAGTCGAGATAATTCATTGATTAATCAAGATTGATCTGGTGTGAGTTTAATTATGCATTGAAGTGGATTTCATTTGATTCTAAATAAATCTCATTTGCTTATTTCTTTTAGTGATCAAATTGGTTGGTTTCCTACATAATTGTTTTCATAGATGCATGTGCCATAGAAATATTGCTTTCCAGATTGATTTATTAAGTTAGCTTAACATCATTTGATCTTGTCTTATTTCTCAAATAGATTCTCAGTTCCTTAATAAAATCACAAATCGATTTTGGTAAACGATTTAGTTTTAGTTTCAAGTGCAGTTTCCTTTACTTTGTTTTGAGTGTTGAGCTTCCAACATAAGATAGTTTCCATCAAAGGTGTGCTTGATTTGATTTTGAAGTTAGGTTGCAGAGTGTTGGTTGTTGAGATTTTGAATAGGTTTGCTTGAGTTTAATTTGAGATTTATGCAACTGTAGGAAAGTTTCCTGAGTACAGTTTTGTGTGCCTGATACCATTTATAGTTGTTTTATTTGTTGTCATTCTTAAGAATAGAGTTAAGGCTTGAATCTTGTTATTAAGGTTATGATAGATTAGGAATATGTATTAGTGTGAGAGATCAAGTTGCCCAGTTAAGGGTGTGAAATATAGGTTTAAGTTTATCAAGTTACAGACAAGCTTTCATTGGTTTGACAAGGAGAGTTGGTATTTCATTGAGTTTAGTTTTCCTTTCATGATGGTTAAATGATATAATATTATATTTTGATTTGAATTTATTATGTCTTTTTAGTTTCAGGAACAAGATTTAGATTCATATTTAATTAAACAAGCAAGAGGATTGAATAGGTTTTTAGTCAGAGATTCTTCTGAGTTGTGTCAAAGAGTGAAGCTTATCACAAATTTGAAGTTATCTTTGGAAAGTTTAGTTTCAAGTTTACTTGCCTTCTGAACATGCTTGAAGTAGATTAGAATTTTCAACTTTTCATTCAAGAGTAGCATAGGTAACAAAATTAGGGTTTCTTAGGGTTTTCATGAGATCTGAGTTATTTGATAAAGTGTTTTAATTGGAAGTTTTTGCTTAGCATATATCTTGTGATTCAGATTGGGATTTCATTTAAGTGTAGATTCATTAAGAGTTTCAAGTTAGAATTTGATTATTGATTTTGCTAGCTAGGGTTTGATGAATTGTGTGCTAGATTCAGCTAATTCATTTCATAAAGGAAACCATTAGAACTTTGACTAAGAACCAAATTTATAAAGTGTAGTACAACTTGTGTTTACAATCTCGAATTGACATATAGATGCAGGAGAATTAATACACCTATTACATCTCTCAACCAGGGCCTTCCATTAAGTATTGTATCAAATAAAGATACGAGGTTTACACAGAAGTTTTTGCAATTCATTGTTCAAGCTTGTGGGGACATTGTTCTTACTAGTTCAATATTTCATCTACAAACAAATGGATAGACAAAGAGTATCACCTCTTTGTTGGAGGACCACTTGAGACATTTTTTGGCAGGCAATTAAGATAATTGGCTAGATTTGTTAGACGCAACACATTGCAACTATAATCTAGAGAAGAGCAAAACTATAGGATACAATCCATTCAAGCTTACCAATGATAATATTCCCATCGTGCCACATTTAATGATGCACGGCTATTATGGGGGAGTCCCTATGATTTTACATTCATGACTACTTGGCAAGAGAGAGGTGCATTTGTTCGAGTGCATTTGACAAAAGTCATAAGCAAGATGAAGAAGTGGGTAGACTAGGAAAAGAGAGATGTAGAGTTCAGTGTGGTGATTTGGCCTTCATCAAGATGAACAAGGAGAAAGTACCACCATTGATTGGGATGTCTAGATTGCTAGTACGAAGGTTTGAGGGGCCATTGAGGATTCTTGAGAGAACCAATGATGTCACCTATAGATTGGAGTTGAATTTCCACTTGTGGGCTCACCACCTTGTCTTTCATATTAGTCAATTAAATCCTTGTCGGTTGGACACAGATGACTAAAGAAAATTTGACCCATTACATGCACCAACCTTGTTTGTTGATCATCCAGAGGGGAGCTAGTGGAGATCTTGGCTTACATAGTTCAGAGGATTGGAAAAATGGGAAGAGAGTATTTTATTTGATGGAAAGATGCTCCATAATAGGAGAATGGATCATGAGACATAAACATCAATATGGAGATGGGAGAATTGTAGGTTTTAAACCTGTAAAGATAATACCTACAGACGAATTCTCAAAAATAGAAATTATACAATGGAAAGAACAAAAAATACACACATATATTTTTCTCCTTGAACCCAAAACCGAGAAAACCAGATTGATTTTTCATTGTTATTCTTTTTAATGTTACAATACATTTTATACATGTCAAAGCATTCATAAACCCCCAATTCATTTACTCTATATTAGTATATAACTCATGGTGGGGGAGGATGTAATGCCTCTATGTGCTCAAGTGTGTGCACTTCTCACATGATGCACCTCTTCAACCCAACCGAGCACCACATGCACCTGAACATAACATGATTGACTGGACTACAAAGTGTCACAATGCATCATCACTCCTAGATGAGTGCATGCATTAGCATGACTGGAATAAGCGAGTTTGATTATTGGTGTGCTCTTGATAAGGCATTGGGCATGATTGATTATTGGAATGTGCTCGAAAAGACATTGGAAGTGATCATTTATTGGAATTATCCCTTGTGACAACCATGATTGATTATTGGTGTGCCCCCACCACATGGAACAAGACCTCGATTAT
>APFE031535199.1:46217-60191 GCA_000404065.3 Pinus taeda | reverse complement strand
GTGAATTAGTATTGTCAAATCAATAACTTTTACATTTCATAATCAGATTTATATATGCTACTTCATTGAAGAGAACTCGTGTGTGCATGCAACTGTTCTTAAGGCAACCAACGTATATCCAGTGAACTTATGAGTCAGTTAATTCATCATACGTTGATCTTTAATCAGTGCATCAATACTTTATTAACCATTTAAACAATAACCATGTGCAGTAATAACAGAATAAACCATCACACATAAGAAACACATGTGAACACTAAGATTTAAGGTGGAAACCCAATGTGGGAGAAAAACCACCTGTTGTTGTCATATATTTCTTCTTTTAATATAAGAAAAACTTGTTTAAAATATTACACTGGCATAGAATCATACCAGTACACAGGCACCCACCCATAGAAAGCTACAACCTTCTCTCATTCTCTAGATTCTACTGGAAGGGAGCTATACCACTCTAGCTCTTGTACTAGCCGATATGTTTACTAGTATGTAGGCATCAACCCATAGAAGGCTCCAACCTTCACTCGCTCTCTAGTTGCTACTAGAATGGAGCTCCAACCCCCTGGCTCTTGCATTGGTCAATATGTTTACCAGTATGTAGGCACCGACCTACAAAAAGCTCTAACCTTGTCTCTTCCTCGAGGGACCATGTTTCATAAATTTTCATACTAGATAATCCTCGTACACAACAAAACAATATGAAGGTCACGTTTCATCCAATTTTCATACTGGACCCTTAAGCAACATTGAAGCTCAAAATCAATCCCCACTACAATACAACCAATTACTGAAAACCCATCAATGCTAAAGAAAATCACAATCAATCAATCTGAATATTTAGAATATTGTCACTAGAACACAGAGTAGAACCGAAAACTCTACATCAACAACCAGAACCAATTGTAACTTCAAACATTATATTTTGTAATGTATATGTTATTTTGAAGTGTCAAACCAGTGTGTATATGTGCCTTCACCAAGGTTAACCAGCATATAGATCTGCAGATAGATACTCATAACTTTGCAGTTGTTCCATACTTCACACATACTCATATCATAGCATATAAAGGATAAAACATGTGTTAGCAATTAGATCTAGAATATCCATTATTAGACCATATAATGATAATTCATTTCAAGTCTTATGAACCTAATCCATCATTAGATGTCATCCATCATCAAACACTTACGTTCATACTTAGTTCATATGAAGCAAAGCACCTTAAACCCATAACATGCATATTTTATTTTGATCTAAATCTTCATAATATATTCATTGCTTGCATGCTTAGCCCTTTAATCTTCTCCTTCTTATATACTTAGATCCTTTGTCAATATCTAAGACCAAAACCATAGTTATGTTATTGGTATTCTTTGATGGTATCAAGATTCTTTTTCGCACTCATTAACATGGGTCAATACCATGGTAGGAACCCCTGGTATTCATTCTCCTTAATTTTCCATCCCATATGCACTTTTCCTTATGTGAAAGTGCATACATACATATATGCTCCTTTTTTTCTGTGAAACTGCGTGTATACGCTACTTGGAAAAAGTGAACCAGGGTATACTTCTTAAACCATTCTCTTTCTTCAATCTCTGGAGTCTAATCTATAATCCTTTGTTGTTAACCTGTTGCACTATGAACTACCGTCATTCATCATATATGTGAGTTTCCATCAAGGAAAAAACTTGTATCATAATGCCAACAAGCATATGTATATCGTTTATTGAATTTTAAAATAGAGAAATATTGTGTCAGCAATCATATATTCATTTAATCTTATATCATTTATTCATAGTTTACTATGACCGTAGAACAGTGCAACGAATGTCATTATATTCATTTACCAGGATATGTCTTCAATCCAAATGAATTATAGTAATGTGATACCCAAGCTGCTAATCCATATGCTAAATAGAATGAAGGCATCTCAATTCATGAAGAAAATATCGATGGTGAAAGCAGTGATGATAGTGTTATTGTAAAGAAAAATATGATTCCCTTCCAATGATTTTGAAGCATTCCTTTGTAGGTGAACCTGAAAAATCCACCAACATTAAATACTAATAATCATTCTATCAATATATTCTACATTAAAAACCAATAATAATTTTATCAATATCTTCTAGCGGTGCACACAATTTAAGAAATCTGAAGAGATCTAATTGTACTCCTTGGATCAATGAGAATATTACAAATCAGAGTTGTGAGTGAAACTCTTAGTGTCATGCTTTAGGAAATGCAAAGCATCACCTTGACGATGTGTGATTGACATCTACATTTCTTTCTCGATATAGTTATTAGTGGTACAAATATCATATTAGTTGCCTTGTGTTTTAAGGCTCAATACTTTCAATATGAATTTGGATATGAAGTTGACAATCTTCAAGTTGGGTTGACGTAAATACCAACTTCAAGGCATGAAGCTGCCTGCTCACTAGAAAATGTTTCCACCGTATTTCAAATGTAAGGATTATCCACTGAAGTAAAGTTTCAAGGAGAGATTATTAGAGTCCATTTCCATTTGTCTAAAATAGTTGTCCTTCTTAAGCTTGAATTGGTGTAGTTCTGCATGGACTCCCTCATTGGAAACTAAATATTGATATAAGCCAATATTGTATTGTTTCAAGGTCAAAGTATTTAAAAAAAAGATGACTTGTTATTGTGCCAAGAGGAACTCTTATACAACTCAATTATGCAAGAGTTGTTGTAATATCTTGTGCTATAAAATTTTGACTCAGTTACATTACATAAGAAAAATATAATGTAGTGTAAACAAGGGTCAAATTAAAAAATCCTTCAGGAAGGTTGTTTGGAGATTGCAGATGGCATACTAAAGAGACTAAGATCTGTCTTAGTCTTAATGACTACATATATCAACATTGACTAGAAGGTTTTAGGAAGTTTCAAGGTAGGATATTAAATTAATAGTACACAGCAAGAATAACACCAGAACAAATATGTGAATGGATCAGTTTGAAGCACAATTCTTAGCAATAGTGAAATGTTGACGGTAAAATAAAAATTAGGAGCTCACATGAAGGAAAAATAAAAAGGTATCGTACCTTGAAAATAGGTCTCCAAATATCATATCTCCCATCAAAATAGACACCAACCCCTATAGAAAATCAATCAAAAAATCATTTTCCAATATAAGAAATATGAACTTATGTTCCTACAACTCTGCTCCAGTGCAAATATGTTTAGATCGTGGAATAGCGATCTAGGATAATTCATAATGAATGATTACCCTATTTAAAATTGTTTTTGACATATTCCAAAGGAGGTCACTCTTAGATTTAAAAATACAGACAATGATTTTTGGCTCATAGGTTTTGGACATTGTTTTGAAACACATGGTTTTGAGTAGCTAATGGTTTTGTTAAACACATGGTTTCCGAGCCCCTTCTTTAATAATGTTAACACTTAAATATTTGTATGCATCTTAGATCACATGATTAAATAGGATATGAATCATTTATTGGCTTTAATGGCTATTTTAGTTCCCCTCCATTTCATATGTGTGTGTGCTTTCCCTAGGGGATTTGAACCTGATGAAACAATTATGGAAAAGGCAGGGAATGCATAGGATGTGAGGAAAGACATTTTACATTTAAATGTGAATTTATGGAAGAAAGGCCATTGTGGAGGAGCATTTCTCCAAGAACTAAAAGCATCCCATATTGGATTCAAAGTTGATCTTAAAGAATATTTATGGGGAATCACATTGGATGACTAAGGGTAGAAGGCTTGGAGATGCAACTCCCTCTTTTGATTTTGAATTGCACACACTTAAATTTAAATATATGGAAGATAGGTAGAGATTTCATATTTTTATGAGGGAGGTTTGGTGCATGATAATCTAAGAACATCAAATGTTATAATCCATCAGGACTCCAAAGAATTGATTCTGGTTGACTTTAGCCTTAGTTCACATCTACATTGTTATATGATAAGGAAATTGATTTACAATGTTTTGGAGGGAATGTTGTTGTCATTGTATTCTTGTAATGGGAATTTTATGGAAAGGCTGCTTGATTCCTACAAAAAATCAGTAAAGCATTAGTATATTACATTGGCATTCGATTAAGTCTCTAAAAAAATATTCTAGAGAGTTTCCATTTTGGAAATTATGAACACAAGAGTTAAAACTCAAGCTAAGGATTATGTTCATGGAAAATCTTTTTACATACACAAATGTTTTATCTACACATACTTCTCCAGAGAGAAGAACACATCCCCAACTAGGAGCCTCTATTAGCACTTAAATATGTACATGCATTTTAGATCACATGATTCAATAGGATATGAATCAATTATTGGCTTTAATGGATGTGGTGGTTCCCCTTGATTCGATTTTTGTTTTTTCTTGCCGTAGTGGTTTTCAAACTAATCAAACAATTGTGCAAAACTTAGGGAACGCAAAGGATGCGAGGAAAGATGGTTTTTATTTGAATGTGACTTTTGGGAGGAAAGAACATTACTAAGGAAAATTTCTCCAAGATACATGAATCTCATATTGGATTCAGATTTGATCTCAAAGTGTCTTTATGGGGAAGCTTGTTGAATAACTAGGGCTAGAAATATTGGAGATGCAACTCCCAATATTTTTGTATTTAAATTTTCACCTTTGAATATATCAGAGATAGGTGGATCTATCCGATTTTTGTGAGGGAGGTTAGGTAGATGTTCTGAGAACATCAATTGTGATAATTCATCGTGACTAAATTTCGCCTTAGTTCATATCTACGTTTGCTATATGACAAGATCGTGGATTGAAATTGTTCTAGAGATAGCATTGTTTTCATTGCATTCCTCTAGAGGGAATTTTATGAAGAGGGTGCTTTCTTCATACATAATATCAGTAAATCAATGGTAAACTATGTTGACATTCGAGTTAGTATCTAAAAAAGGATGCTAGAGTGTTTTCCTTTTGGAGATGATGAATGCATTAGTATATCAAACACAGGAGTTGCAACTTTGCTGAGGATTATATGAAGGATGGTATTCATGGAAAGTGTTGTTTACATATGAAAAGTATTTTATATGCACATACTAGGAAAATAACATACATAATTGTAGCCAATCGTAAAATTTAATTGTTAGTGTATTCGAAGACTTCGATGTTATCTATTGAGAGGTCAATAGACTAGAATTTTAAGTAGTGGTCAAAATCCCTAGTGAAACCTTCAATAGTACATGCAAATGAAACGACTGGTGAGGTGGTAACAATAGCCAATACTGTTCTTCATGTGTGGAGCATATACAATCATTGTGTAGCTAAATATTTCATAATTATGTTCAGATTTTACCATCTCAATAACAAGTTCAATTCTTTTAGATTGAATGCGCAAAAATTGGTATATAGTTGGTCATAAGAGTGTCTAAATCTTTGTAACAATTGAAACCCTTAAAAGCCACAGGCAAGGTTCAAACTTCACATACATAAAGTCTTGAGAATATGAAGAGGGGAATATGGAAGTACATTATGGATCTTATTTCTGATTAGGCACTATAACAAGCTCAAACTTGGATGTTGATTCAACTTAATTTCAACCCCATGTGGAAGATCAAAATTCATGTCCTTGGCATATAAGGTGTTTTTTTTGAAGGATGAACATCCATATCACTTAATTTGGAAGCCAACATGTATGAGTAGAAACTAGGGTTAATTAGTGTTGGAAGTAGAAGAATATGTATATATCTATGTGTAGTATTTTGTGATGGTTGACCTTGCTCAATGAGACTTCTTAGTGGCTTGGACATGAACTGTTTGAGGCCTCATCCCAAATTGTAAATCAACAGACTTGTAAGAATTTTTAATAATTTGCTTGGTTTGTTTCATTTCCTGTCCACATTGGGAAGGGTCTAAGCCTTTGGAGGAATAGATGATCCTCATGTCATGTTTGGAGATACATGTCACGCTTATACATCATTGATGAAGCCAAGCTGAAAGGAATTTGAGGACCGAGGATTTATCTTAGAGGAGCACTTTACTTTGTTGAATTATTCAACTATGGAATTGATTTGGAATAGTTTTTATGATGTTACATCCACTTTTAAAGGAAAATTCATATGTATTATGAAGGAGATCCATCACTTGGAGATATTGGAAGTTTAGATTTTGCTTGCAAATTTAATAAAGGAAACCAGCCCGTTTGAGAGCCTTTGGATGTTGGCCATGGCTTGGGAAATTACCCCTTGGATGATGTTTTTAAGGTATGGGGCTTGTGTGCTCATTTAGAAATGCAAAGAAATATTTTATTGGAGAATTAAACATTCTTTCAGGGCCTTTGAATGCCAGATACTATGAAGGGGAGTGTTGGCGAAGTGATAGTGAAGTGAGTTGGCTAGCACAGGTCTATGTTTGGGACTCTGAGCTAAGGTATTGGTTTTTGTGGTAACACAATTGATTCATTTAATCTTTCATAGATTACAGTTCAAAGGAGATTTAAACCCAAAATATAATATGAAGAGGGCCCATAATTATAGGTTATTCATTGGTTTTATCAATCAACTTGTGAAGCCAACTTCATTTCTCCTCCCATAGTTCCCACCTCAATACAAGGCATTGTGATTGATACATGCAAATAGTTGCCACCATTGGAAACCTCCATCATTATAATGCAACGATAACTCTCAAAATTTTGGGAAGGATCTTAGCTAATTCCAATAAACATAGCAAAGACAATATTAGATGTGTGAGCATTAAATCCTCCCAGGGAAACAACTATTTCAGATCCAACTATGTTCTTGAAAATGTTCAACTTCAAAATAAACTAGAATAGTAATCTTCAAAACCTTGCTAACAACTGCCTCGGTGATGGGAGCATCAAACACCACTAATTTTCCATGCCCTTCAATCCAATTCATAGTTGTGGGTTTCTTGTCTACACAAAATTGCCAAACACACTGATAATTTCTGTGTCATGAAACGCATTCTGAAGGAAATCAAAAAAATTATGCATACACTTGGACACCATATTCATCCCCATAGTATCCCTAGTAAAGAAAGAAAACCTCATGTATGGGATGCTCCCTGCAATTTCACATCGTATGCCTTATAGCCTAGCAAATCTACTTGTCCTATTGAATATTGTAGATAATTTCTCATGCTTATTGATATATTCAATATAAAAACTTGATTTATAACTCTCGTTAGGTTTTGTTGTCATATAAATACCCTCATAACCAGCATATTTATTTTTATTTGGTTTAATAATTCAACAAGCAAGAGCTCTGCTCCATGATTTTTGTACAACATCAATAGAAAAACCCAAAAGAACATGACTGGTACATTTGTTATAGCCATGGAAATTTCATTAAAATGATATAAATCAAAAATATTTCTACCCAGGCCACAGGAATCCTTCAACCTTCCCAAATTCGTATCAAGTTATAACAAAAATTACCAAAACTTATAGGGCATCTCTATCCTAAAGAGAGAATGTTCCAGGAGTTTAATGTGCAAGCCCATAATTTTTTTCTATTCGTGTTATTTCCACAGGTTGACTTATTCTCATGAAGATTTTTTTTCCATGGGTTTGTTAAGCGATAAAAGGTGTCTTTTTAACTCCTCATTATCTTCACATTAATTTTCAACCCAGGGACGATTTCTTATTTCAAGAGTGTACTCGGTTTGAGGCGGTCATTTACTCAAGAGTAATGTTTTGCAATATAGTGCTTTAAAATGCAAAAGTAAATGAATGCTGGAAACAAAATCTAATCAGAATAGCAAGAAACTGAAATTTTCTAAACTAAATCATTCACTCAAACAACCATAAATCGAGGACTCAGTAATGATAATTCTCTCCCCTGTGAACTGATGCAAATGAAAATCAATCATTGGCAAGATCTCCAATCTGAGAACTTAGACAACTATAGTCAATGTTCTTTACAGTTGTTGATCTTTCAATCCACACTAAAGCAAATAACTAGAAATGATAAATCAATAATGTTTCTAATAGAAATGGAATAAACAGGCTCACTGCAATAATAATTAAAAGCAAAATCAAATACTTGCAGGAAAGAATTGAACAACAAAGCTTATTTAGTAGGAATGAACAACAAAGCTATTTCAATAGAAATGAACCGCAATATGTAGTGAACATCAAAGTCTGAATATGAACAACACAGCTTTATATTTGAAATGAACAACATAACAATATAAGTTGAACAGGATAATAATCTCTGTTATGATGGAAAGGAACGACCACACGATTCAATCACAGCTTATGCAATAAAACAATTTCATAAAATATTAGAACAACACACTGTAAAAACATGAAACTGTAAAGCAATGCGATTCAAAGGAATAAGAATTAAATCAAACCATCACACGAATGGAACTATAAAGATATAATACAAATTATAAGCTTAATCCACCAGAGGCTGGGCCCTTAGCTGCCAGCGAATACTGCTGGGCTGCATCAGATAAGACGAATGAATAGCAACCCTTTTATTTATTAATCATCAAACTATGAAATCATCACAACAGCAAAATCCTTGAGAATTACAATGGTAATGCAACAATCCCCCTTTCCTCCTATCCTATCCTATCCTTGACTTAATCTCTCATAATCCATTCCATCATGAATAATGAATCTTGAATCCCCTTCTTTGATCTCTGTTTTCATTTAAATACACAAAGAGAAAAGAGAAGTTACAACAGATATGATTACAATATGATTTCTATTAAAAAATTGGATTGTTCTCAACAAATTGATAAGCAAGATCATATCTGAAATATCTTTCCATCAATCATTCAACAGGAAAAGTTCGAATTTGGCATTGCAACTGGGATAATTTGGAAAATGGCCACAACATCGAATCTGAGAAAAACGTCTTTAGAGAACCTTCCGTTTCTCTTAGTATGGGCCAAATTTGGGGAAAATGCTAATCACAAGACTAATTTGGTCCATTCTGAACAAAACCCATGTTTCAGATTTTCCAGATTCTTCTCCATTTTCCCAAAACATCCAATGAAAAATCATCACTTCTTATTTCAACGAATTTCTGAGTTAACACATTTAATGATGAGCTGGAGATCAAATCTTCAATCTGGAAAATATCTTGGAGGCTAAAATGGTGAGTGATGTTACAACCAATTTATTAATAAACCATCATTGGTAAAATCATGCATAATAATCAATTTATTAAAAATAAAGGAGAAGAAATAATATTCATCCATATGAGCATAAATAATTATAAAATAGAATTATATGATAAATTACGTGATAAAGAATGGTTAAAATAGGTGGAATAAGCGTCCAAAAGTGATAATAATAATGACATATTAACATCCCAATAGGGTTGACATTAATTATTGTTTTTGGAGATTGCAAAGTAATGTTTGAGTCAGATAAGAACTATCATATGGAAAAATATCCCATTGAAAGGATGTGAAGCATATATTCCATCCTTTTTGTAAGAACAATCCATGATCATCCTAGAACTAGCAGAAGTGTGGCTTTGAAATATAATTTATGTTTGCCTTGAGGAATTTTTTTTCTTCTTTCTCAAGAGTAGTGATATTAAATGGCAAGTGTTTTCATTTTTTTAAACTAAAATAGGGATATAGATTTTCATTCTTGGCAGTAGAAATTTTATTTATCAATGTCAAGGAAATGAATAGTCTCATTTAAAAGCTAGTTTTCTTTATCGATATTGCTATTTTGCTACTCAAGGTCAGTACTTATGAAATTTTATAATGATGTGCAATTCAGAAATTTTCCATTCTGAATTCTCCCCAAACACTAGCACCAAAGAATTTTGTAACTCCCAAGTACTCTTATGGTGCAACTAAAGAGAAGGTAAATATACATTCTTATTTCCATCACCATATTCTATTATTTTCCCCACTAAATGTTGTCTGAATTACACACAAACTTGAGATTTTCCATAGTAGATTCCCTCTCGTATGAGCCATAAAATAAAATCTACCCTTATTATATGGGGAGTTTTATAAAGTAAACTTTTATGGTCTGCAAGCTTACACCATCATCATCATGTATTTTATCTACATGATTTTTTTATAACACAATGCCTCCAACAGCCTAATAATATGTAAGTTAAATAAGGAGTTGAGAGTATAGGGGATTGACCCCTTGTATTTGGTGTAGGAGGAACTATCTGAGGCCATGAAGGAAAAAATTCAAGTTGAATACCTAGCTTTAGGGGGAATTTAGAATAAGAATATCTAGTCTATTTTCTTTCTCAACATCATCATTTTTGTCATTGTGCTAGCAGTTTTGGCATCGTTCTTTGGAGGCAATTTATTTTCACAGGAATTTCATTTCCTCCAATGGATCAAATAACGAAACCAAATCAAGCTAAGGGATTCCTTTTATGAGTTGGTGATGGTTTTATTCATTAGAGACAAGGAACATGTTAATTGTAAGATAAAAATTTGTTGTTTTAGTCCAATTTTCACATTTTTAGCACTCTATTTCTGGAAAAGTCAAAAGCATTGTTGGAATGGTTCATATTTGTGAGAATTTTACATCTAGAAGAAAAATAGAAATTCATAATTAGGAGTTATGATTTGCACCATTCTTTTCATTATGAGGAGCACTTTTCCTAGTCAAAGAATATAGGTTTTATTCTTATGCTCCATAGAACCTTATTCTTTTCAATTTTCAAAAATGAATGGTCAAAAATTTTGTTGAAATTTATTTCCTTTATACTAAAAATAAATAGGAGGTATAATGGAATAGAATAGCCTTTTTAAAAATTATCTAAGGCTAGAAACCTATGTCCTAAAATTGGTTTTTTTTTTTTAAGTATACGCCGATGAGAATTTTAAATACAATACAATATTGTATCTTCATCAAGAAGGTTAATTGCCATTAATTTTGGTATACACTGCTTGAAATATTTTTGAGCCATTGTGTTTTGAGTGAAATAGTTCACTCATCTTCAGGTCAAAAGAATAGTAGAGTAGAGGGCAGGGTGAAAATGAAGGAGTCTATATATAATATTGAAAATTGGATTGTTCCTTGACTTCTCTGCTACTTCCATTGGTCTTTATTAGTGAAAATGTAGTTTTGTTTCCTACTCCCTTTGAACTCGCGTTGTAGATATACCCATGCAACCAGAGATAATAATGTGCTTCAGTATTGGCTAACTTTAAATCCAAAAGCATACATTTTCTTCCCTTGATAGCAATGTAGACATCCAAAATATGGTGATGATTATGACATCCATTGTTCTCCTTGTATCTTCCAAATATTTAGTGCAATCCATTGTTAAGAATTTGAAATGTTTAGTAATATTAAGTCTTAGATTCATCTTTTCCTTTATTGTATGAAAAGGTTATTGAGTTGGGGAGGTATTATTGTGAAGTTAATTTTTCTTTTAATTTCCATATCTAATATGTATTAGAAGGTTCAATCAAGTTAGGCTGTATAAACATCTAGTATACAGTATTAGGTGCTCTATTGAAAATTATCGAAGAATGAAATCCCTTCTGCCATGTACCCTTGAAGTGCAAGGCATTTCCCAAGATCAACCTACTAGATTTTCCACATAATCGATTGGAAGTAGTTCTTATATTCTCCCCTTTGTTGCATCTGCAACCCATTGATTCACTTCCATTATAACTTCAATCACTATGTGTGCCATTATTTGGACAATATCATGTTACATATAGATCCATTCCATAGTTACTATGTGAATCTTTTTGTTCCATACCATCGAGCCCTTGAATGTTTGGCTCAGAAAGAAGTCATTGTTTACAAGGACACCTCAACAATGTTTGGTTGTTCACATTTGAACACTAAACTAGAGAATATGTACATAATCTACCTTTACATTTCCTTAGTAAATATTTTGTTTTGGCATTGGCTTTGTAAAATTTCCCAATATTTTTTGGATCTTCCATGTTGTAATTAAGAAGTATTTTCAATATGCAACAAATATTGCAAATGAATGAGCCTTTTCTCAAAACATTCACGTGCTTCATTGAATTAAGAGTGAATATTAAACTACGACATTGTTTTCTTATGTAACTCTTATTAATCCCTGCCTGGGACTATTAGCGATCGATAGATCGTTGACCGCCCATTAATTCATTTGTTGACCATGTTTTTTTTGGCGTTATCATTGTTTAACCAAAGTTTTAAAATGACAATTATCGTCTATCAAAATTTTAACCAAAGTTTATGGCTGGGCAAGAAAGGACCTCTTATTGCCGGCTTCGCTTATACCAATGCAAAAATGTGGTGACAAGTTATAGTTTATCCAAAGTCTTGAAAATTGTAGTGACACACATAAAACTTAGCCGCATGCAAAGTTTTTTTATATAGCTGACACCTCTCACCTTTCATGCAGCTCGCTACCACCGTCTGCCACCTCTTACCACTGCAACGCCACATTATTTATTTGTTGTCCATCGACCCACTTGAGAGCACGTGAGGTGAGGTTTTCCTTTCTCCTGTAACAGGGGCTTAGCCTTTACAGGGATTCAAAATCCATTGAATGTGTTGCAGAGCTTGAAGGTCTGGAAGAGCCATGGCCTCCAAAAGCAGCTCCACGCTCACTCTCGCTCTTCTTCTTGTTCTTTCGCAGTTCTTATATTCAGCTCAGTTCGGAGAAGCGCGCAGCGTGCACAGTGGCCGGGAATGTAGAGGCTCTCAAAGCCCTAAAGGATTCAGTGGATGTGAATTCTATTCAAGCCGGATCGTGTCTCAGCTCCTGGAATTTTTCAGCAGATCCCTGCGATTCTGCCTTTGGCAAGCTTTTCACCTGTGGCTTGAGATGCGATGGAGGGAGAGTCACAGAATTGACTCTGGACGAGTCGGGATATAACGGTACTCTGCCGCCTGATGTCAGCCAATTAAGCTCTCTGCAAATCTTGGACCTCTCCAGCAACGCCTTCCATGGCGCCATTCCATCCTCCATTGGAAATCTCACGTCCCTAATCCGTCTCCTGCTCTCTCGGAATTCTTTCTCCGGCAACATCCCTGGTTCCCTCGCTGCTCTCTCAAATCTTGAACAGTTATCTATCGATGACAACTTGCTAGATGGCCCCATTCCTGCTTAATATTATTAGTACTTGTAAATGCAGATATTGCTATAAATTACACATCCTTTGATTAGTACTTGCAAATGTAGATCTTGCTGTAGTTTACAATGAACGGCACAGTCTAGTTCTTATGACGGTGTAAACCGTTGTAATAATTGCCCGTGCTCGGAAGATTAATTTGTTTCAGAAACAGATGAATATAAAAACTACTAAAGCAAATTCATGTATAGACGTTATAAATTCTCGAGTTTTGCGACAGAGGTATCTCTGCACTTGAGTTTTGCAACAGAGGTATCTCTGCACTTGAAAATTTAGATTTAGAAAATAAATTTGTATAATAATCTTCTAATAGATGAAGTTATATGAATACAAGTGTTTTGCTGAAACTGAACCACTCAAAAATTTGAAAGTAAATTCATCAAATATGTGTGTTCAGTTCAAAAGGTATCAACCTAAAATTTTAGAGATTGTTTAAGCTATTTGCTAATTAAATTTTGAGAAAAGATATTTAAACAGAAATCATATTATTTCTCCAAAATTTCAGTGTAATCAGTTTAGTTACAGTGGCTCTATGCAATCAGTTTTTTTATGCCTCAATGATGCAATACTCTTTATAAATAATTAAATCTTTATAAATAATTAAATCGGTGTGAAAGGGTAGTTATTAAAAAAAACTGGAATTATTAATAAAAAAAGATACCTGGAATTCTACAGTTTAGGCAGCTTGTGTTGCTAATTAAATTTTGAGAAAATATATTAAATAAAAATCTTTTTATTTCTCCAAAATGTTAGTTTAGTTGCAAGGGCTTCATGCAATATTAGCCAGATGATTTATGGGTTGATGATGCAATATTCTTTAGTATAAATTTTTATAAAATATTGATGATGCAATATTCTTTAGTATAAATTTTTATAAAATATCTAAAATTTTGTAGTTCAAGCAACTTTT
>APFE031535199.1:22770-38313 GCA_000404065.3 Pinus taeda | reverse complement strand
GAATTCTTTCTCCGGCAACATCCCTGGTTCCCTCGCTGCTCTCTCAAATCTTGAACAATTATCTCTCGATGACAACTTGCTGGATGGCCCCATTCCTGCTTAATATTATTAGTACTTGTAAATGCAGATATTGCTATAAATTACACATCCTTTGATTAGTACTTGCAAATGCAGATCTTGCTGTAGTTTACAATGAACGACACAGTCTAGTTCTTATGACGGTGTAAACCACTGTAATAATTGCCCGTGCTCGGAAGATTAATTTGTTTCAGAAACAGATGAATATAAAAATTACTAAAGCAAATTCATGTATAGACGTTATAAATTCTCGAGTTTTGCAACAGAGGTATCTCTGCACTTGAAAATTTAGATTTAGAAAATAAATTTGTATAATAATCTTCTAATAGATGAAGTTATATGAATACAAGTGTTTTGCTGAAACTGAACCACTCAAAAATTTGAGAGTAAATTCATCAAATATGTGTGTTCAGTTCAAAAGGTATCAACCTAAAATTTTAGAGATTGTTTAAGCTATTTGCTAATTAAATTTTGAAAAAAGATATTTAAACAGAAATCATATTATTTCTCCAAAATTTCAGTTTAGTTACAGTGGCTCTATGCAATCAGATTTTTTATGCCTCAATGATGCAATACTCTTTATAAATAATTAAATCGGTGTGAAAGGGTAGTTATTAAAAAAAACAGGAATTATTAATAAAAAAAGATACCTGGAATTCTACAGTTTAGGCAACTTGTGTTGCTAATTAAATTTTGAGAAAATATATTAAATAAAAATCTTTTTATTTCTCCAAAATGTTAGTTTAGTTGCAAGGGCTTCATGCAATATTAGCCAGATGATTTATGGGTTGATGATGCAATATTCTTTAGTATAAATTTTTATAAAATATCTAAAATTTTGTAGTTCAAGCAACTTTTGGAATAGCTAAAATTCTAAATTTCTCAACAGCTCTTGAATTTATGAAATTAAGAAATAAACCACAATAATATCCCTTTCCAAAAGCGAACCATCACATATGAACTTTAATGACAAGCTTTACCTAGAAAGCCATGAAATTACAAAGCATGAATGGGAAGACGACTACAGACAACAAAACTTTACGATAAGCTTTAGAAAGCCATGAAATTACAAACATGAATGGGAAGACGAATACAGACAACAAAACATTACGATAAGCTTTCACAAACCAAAGATTTTAAATAAATCTGAAACTGACCAAAAAATTTAAATAAACTTGAGAAAAATAAACTCGAAATCAACAAACATCTAGAAATCATCTTAAAACAAACCTCTCATGAGCTAAAGTTTCGAAAGATAACGAACAAAAAGTGATTGGTGAGATAAGTACGATAGGCTCAGATGCCTCAACCTGCAACCTTTTTCTTGAGTTGAGTTGATTTGTAAAGGCTGCCTAGTTTATCCCATTGCAGATGAGATCTAGAGAAGCCACTTTGCGGCTTTTCTACTTAACTCCCATTCTACTTGATCTCATTGCAGGTGAGATCCAGAGAAGCCACTTTATGGCCATTCTGAAAAAGGCATATGTTGGGTAGTTTTAGACACAGCATCCCAAAGGAATAGGTTGGTCTAGCCTTAAAGAAGTTAAAGCTAAGACTTATACACAATACCAGCCGCCGGTCCCATCATCAGTAGCAACGGTCCCCATCATCAGTAGCAACTTAAAAACACTAGATACATGGCTCTCATGCGAGGTTCCACACCATGTGAATTGGCACGTACCCATCAAATAACAACAAGGTAACTTAAGATATGTGACACAAAATAAAATAACAAGGCAACAAAATTAAATGATATGTACATGCATTAAAAGTGGCGGTAACACAAAGTTGCAAATTTGATTTGCTAAAAACTATGAAAATGGTTATGACAGAGTAAATCACCCTCGAATAGTTAGTTATGTCATTGATGAGGTTGATGGCCTCTTGGATTATAATTTTAGAGAACAAGTTTGCGGTGGGCTGCAGGCATGTGTTTCAAGATGGCATTAGAAGCAGAGGATTCTTCCAAAATTATGGGCTTTGCCTTCAACCTTTTTTATAATCATTTAGTTCTTAGCCTTTCAAATCTTGCTCAATCCATTTGCTGTTAGGTAATTTGCAATGTACCTGCAGAGCCCGGCAGGGACTACCGCCATCGACCGTGGCTCCTTGTTATATTAAATGTCATCTCATTTAAATGCCAGAGAATAAACACGCCCTGCAATTATTGAAGATTACCATTTAGAAAGCAGGCTATATTGGCAAGGTTTTCATTTTTTTTAAGTTTTATTCTTTTCCTTCATGGAATTTTTATTAACTATAACATTGAGATCAATTACATGGTTACTTACTCATGAAATATTGTTTCAGTTTCCAAGTTGCTATTTTCATGGATGTAACTACTTCTACTTTTTACATTGAAAAGGATCAAAAGTATGATTTGAACATCAAGGAAGAGGTGAGTCTATATTTTTCATTAATGATACCAATGCAATGCATTTAATGTGATCTCTATAATTAACATGTGGACTTTTTTAACATCAAAAAAATAATTTCAATGCATGAAGAAGGAACATGACCATTATAATTCGAGATTTACACCCTTCCTTCCCTTGCAAACAGGAGAGAAACAAAAGAGGCCTTAATTAGAAGGAAACCCATTAGATAAGTTATGTTATTTATTTTGATATAATTGTCCTCTTACCTTGGAATTGGATTGTTGCAGAATAATAATGGTAGCCAGAAGATATCAGGATCTAAACTAACCAAGCTTTATGAATCTTTTATTGGGTATTATCCAATTGTATCTATAAGGGACCCATTTGATCAAGACGATTGTGCTCACTATGCACAATCTATGACCACAATTGGGGAAATGCCAAATTGTTGGGGATTATTTATTGCTGAAAATTCCAAAGGTATGTGCTTCTTCTTTCACACTTGCTTTCAATTTAATCATTGGGAGTTTTCATTTTCCCAGCTTTTTCTTCATCATCATATGATTTTCTCTACTATTGTTTCAATTGTCACTGGTATATGCACATGTACTGGTGCAACGTGTTTGAAAGGCGATCAATGAAAAATCTTGCAATGCTCTTTTACTTAGGGTAAATTGATTGATATTTAATTTTGTATATTGTTGCCAACGTGACATATGATGTCTAATATATTTTTACAACTTGTTGTAGGTGCACCAAATTGGTTATGTTACTGAAATTATTGAAGCAGTAAAGATGTCCAAACTTGGTTGATGGGGAGTGATGACAAGCCAATGTAGGTATTGATTTAATGTTGTTTGTCCAAGTCTCTTTCTTTCCCTCGATTTTCATTTTTACGTCATATGTGATATTCATGTGTATTTTTTAATGTTTCTCTAATTGTGTGAATGCAGTGGCAAAATGGAATACACCTTTATTATAAATCTAACAGTGGGCTTGGCCATGGTAATATTCATTTTTCACTATTTGGTTGCTTTAGAGTGTGTAGAGAGATTAATGTCTTCAATATGTGTCTAATGTGAAGCCTTAGTGTGTATGGAGTTGAGCGTTTAATCCTTGTTTTGTTATATACTTGAGGATTGAACGTTTTTTATTATCATGAAGAAATTAAGGTATAAGTTCACTTTTGATCTATAAGGGTTGTGTATCTGCATCATTAGCGTGAAATCACCACAGTTTCCCCTTGTAGGTCCGAGCAACTTGCAAAATATAATCAGGTGCTTTTATAATCTATTCTTTTGATTTTTCTAGAACGAGTTATTTGTTTTTCCTTTTATTTATAGTCTTTATTTTCACCTTTGCAACTCTTATGAATTGAGGAGGAACTAGGGTCGACGACAGTGTATGCAGACGTAATTTTCCACAAGCCTATAGAGTTATACTAAATAAAATTGTTTTGGCATGTTCGAGGATGTTTTTCATGTTTAGGATGTTAGGAAATCAATTAGATGTTTTACCATTTTCGATAATGTTTCTCGAGATTTTTTTTAGAGAGCCTCGATTGTAGTGGAGTTGGAAGTAATAAAGGCTATGTGTATCTACTAGCAATAAAGTTGAAATACCCTTTTTTTTATTGGAAGTAATAAAGGCAATAGTGTATCTACTAGCAATAATAGTCAAATTATATTTTCAAAAAGTTGAAGATTACGATTCGGACCTAGACAATGTAGCACCTGACACTTACTTTCAACCAAATAATAAGCATGTTTTGCTTATCTCTTGTAGACAAGATATAAGGAAAATAGGCCTTTATTGAAAGGAAACCCATTAGAGAAATCATGTTATTTATTTGGATACAATTGTCTTCTTACCTTCGAATTAGATTGCTGCAGAATAATAATGTTAGCCAAAAGATATCAAGATCTGAGCTAATCAAGATTTACAAATAATTTATTGAGGGTTATCCAATTATATCTATAAAGGACCCATTTGATCAAAATGATTAGGCTCACTATGCACAATTTATGTCCACAATTGGAGAAAAGGTGAATTTTTTTGGGGATTATCTATTGGTGATAAATCCAAAGGTATGTGCTTGTCTTTTTACACCTACTTTTAGCTTCATCATTGAGATTTTTCATTGCCCCAACATGTTCTTCATCGTCATCTTTTTTTTTTTTATTTTTTTTTTCAATTTTCATTGATATATGCACATGTATTGGTGTAGCGTGTTGGAAAAACGATCAATTAAGAATATTGCAATGCTTTTTTACTTAAGGTAGATATATTGATCCTTAATTCTATATATTTTTTGTTGATGTGACATATGATGTATAATAATTTTTTGCAACATGTTGTAGGTGAACCGTATTGGTTATGTTACTAAAATTATTGAAGTAGTAAGGATGTCCAAACATGTTGGATTCGGAGTGATGACAAGCCATCATTGGTATTGATTTACTGCTTTTTCCAAGTCTCTTTATTTCTGTCGTTTTTACAATTTTACGTCATATGTGATATTGATTTGTATTTTTTAATGTTTCTCTTATTGTGTGTATGCGGTGATGAAATGAAAGACACCTTTGTTGCAAATCTGGCAATGGGCTTGGCCACGGTAATGTTCATTTTTCAATATTTGGTTTCTTTAAAGTGTGCAGGGAGATTAGTGAGTTCAATATGTGTTGAATGTGAAACCTTAGTGTGTATGAAGTTGATAGTTTAATTCTTTTTTTATATACTTGGCGATTGAAGGTTTCTGATTATCATGAAGAAATTAAGGTATACATTGACTTTTGATCTATAAGGGTTATGTGTCTACATGATTAGGGCAAAATCAAGACAGGTTCCCCCTACAGGTCCAAGAGACTTGCCAAATATAATTAGGTTCTTTTATAATCCGGTCTTCTAATTTTTGTGGAATCAATTATTTGTTCTGCCTTTTATTGATAATATTTATTTTCATCTTTGCAGATCTTACGAATTGAGGAGGAACTAGGGTTGGCAATAGTGTATGCAAGCACAATTTTCCACAATCTTTTAGAGCCATACTAAAGAAATTTGTTTTGGCATCTTCATGAATGTTTTTTATGTTTAGGATGTGGGGAAATCAATAATATGTTTTTCCATTTTTGAGAATGTTTCTCTCCATTTTTTTGGAGAGAGTCTCAATCACAGTAGTGATGGAAGTAATAAAGGATATATGTACATATGAGAAATAAAGTCAAAATACCCTTTTCTTCTTGGATTCATCGATTAGTCAAATTATATTTTTTAGAATTTGAGGACTGCCATTTGGACATAGACAAGATAACACCTAGCACTTACTTTTGACCAAATCATAAACATGTTTTGTAAACAATAGATAAATAAAAGAGGCCTTAATTAGAAGGAAACCCATTAGAGAAATTATGTTATTTATTTGGACATAATTGTCTTCTTACCTTGGAATTGGATCGCTACAAAATAATAATGGTAGGTAGAAGATATCAAGATCTGAGCTTATCAGGCTTTATGAATCGTTTATTGATGATTATCCAATTGTATCTATAGAGGACCCATTTGATCAACATGATTGAGCTCACTATGCACAATTTATAGCCACAATTGAGGAAAAAGTGCAAATTATTGGGGATTATCTATTGGTGAGAAATCCAAAGGTACGTGCTTGTCTTTTGATACTTTATTTTAGTTTAATCATTAAGATGTTTCATTGCCCCAACCATTTTTTCATCATCATCTTCTTTTTTATTTTTTTGATTCAATTGTCGTTGATATATGCACATGTATTGGTGCAAAGTGTTTGAAAGGCGATCAATCAAAAATCTTGCAATGCTCTTTTACTAAAGGTAAATAGATTGATCCTTAATTATGTATATTTGTTGTTGATGTCTCATATGTTGTCTAATAATTTTTGGCAACCTGTTTTAGGTGAACCAAATTGGTTCTGTTAGTGAAAGTATTGATGTAGTCAATATGTCAAAACGTGTTGGATGGGGAGTGATGACAAGCCATCACATGTATTGATTTAATGTTGTTTTTTCGAGTCTCTTTATTTCCCTCATTTTTTCAATTTTATGTCATATGTGATATTGATGTGTATTTTTTAATGTTTCTCTCATTCTGTATATGGAGTGGCAAGACGAAAGACACCTTTATTGCAGATCTGGCAATGTGCTTGGCCACAATAATGTTCATTTTTTAGTATTTGATTTCTGTAAAGTGTGTAGAGATATTAGTGACTTAAAGATGTGTAGAATGTGAAACCTTAGTGTGTATGGAGTCAAGCGTTTAATCCTTGTTCTATTATGTACTTGAGGATTAAAGGTTTATGATTATCATGAAGAAATTAAGGTATAAATTCACTTGTGATCTATAAGGGTTATGTTTCTACATCATCAAGACCAAATGAAGAGAGGGGTCCCTTGCAAGTCCAATCGAATTGACAAATATAATCAGGTTCTTTTATAATCTGGTCTTCTGATTTTTCTAGAATCAGTTATTTGTTTTGCCTTTTATTTATAGTATTTATTATCACCTTTGCAGCTCTTACGAATTGTGGAGGAACTGGGGTTGGAAACAGTGTATGTAGGCACAATTTTCCACAATCCTGTAGAGCCATATTGAAGAATGATTTTTTCGCATGATTGAGAATGTTTTTTATATTTAGGATGTGGGGAATCAATAAGATGTTTTTCCATTTTTTAGAATGTCTCTCTCTAGTTTTTTTGGAGAGATCCTCAATTGCAGTGGAGTTGGAAGTAATAAATTCTATGTGTATGTGCCAACAATAAAATTGAGATACCCTTTTCTTCTTGGATTCCTCGATTATTAAAATTATATTTTTAAAAAGTTGAAGACAACCATTCAAACCTAAACAAGGTGGCACTTCGCACTTACTTTTGACCAAATCATAAGCATGTTTTGAATTTAACTCATATTTTATTTAGATCTAATGATGAATCCCGTGACACTAGAGACAAATAACTTACAGGGAACAAGATCAAGACTTGATATGCCACGTGTATCACTCTTGTACTTAATTGAGAAGGTTGTTGTGATTTTAATAAATTCATTTATTCAAAATGTTCCCAACATTGTGCTACATGAAAAACATCTAAAATTTCACATATAAGCTTATGGCATTCTTACACAATAAAAAAAGCCACCCGGAGACAATATGAAGAAGAAATAACATCAGTGACATGTCCACAATGTCGCTCTTGTTTATTTTATGATGCAATTTTCCATCCAAGTGTCTTACATTATGTATTATATGTTGTCCTTTTCTTTCCTTTTGTTTTCACAAGTTATTTACAACTTGAGTTTTTTAGCATGTAACTTAGTTCATGTGATTGTACCTAATATTTTCTTGAAGGTTGAATGCTAAGTTTTTAAGGTGTTATTTTCTATGGTGAAATTTTATTTTCTTTGTTTATATAGGTCATCTAGCCACATGGTGGCCACTGCCGCCCACTAAAGAAAACGTATTTGAGTTTCTTTCTTTTCCGGGGAAAAATGGTAGACATTGCTGATGTTGAGGTATACATTGTACAAATATCTTATAGTTTACTTTAGTTTATATTCTAGTGTTCATCATCTTTCATTTGTTATACTTTGCACTACCTTCTTTCATTTTTAGAAGAGGAAATCAGTAGTGTTGGTAAGAAGAGAAATGAGGAAAGAAGAGAACAATGGCACTGGAACAATAAATGTAGAAAGAGAGAGAGAAGAGAATGATCTAGTGATACCCTTAAAGTCAATATATTGCATGAGACACACACATACCAACTGATGGTCAAATCTTTAGAGTTGGTCAATTCACCTACACTTCCTTGACAATGTTTTGAAGTGATGAAATAATATTTCATGTGTAAATTGTAGTCCAACCAATATTAAGTTGGAAAGTCATATTTTAATACTTGAGATTTTATATAATATAATTTATGGGGTTGAAATTATTTATAGTTGCACTTGATATTATTTAGTATTGTAATTAACATATGTAACTTTGTTTTTTCATATTAGATGAACATGCACATTGTATGACATTTGTTTTTCAATTTATTTGTAAAATCATACTAATTCATTTATATTGATAAATATTGAACACATGAAATCAATCTAAAACTACTAAATTAATAGTTTATATTGATTAATGGTGAACACAAATAAAATGAATATATGACTAAATTCATTGTTTATAATGATTATTAATGAAAGTAAAAGAAATGAATATAAATTAATAAATCAGTCATTTATATAATGAATATGAAAACTACCAAAAGTAAATAAATGACTATTGCAAATGATAAATTTGTGATTAAAAATAAGAACTAAATTTTGCATATATATGACAATTAGTAGTTAATTTATAGTGTCTTAGAACACGATTGAAATTTACACATATTTCTTTGGTCATTAATTGATTTCAAATGATGACTAAACTTTTCATATATATGACCATTGGTAGCAAATTTACAGTATCCTATAACACAACCAACATTTTGGTCATAGTTTTTTAGTCATTAATAGGTTTTTCAGGTAAACATATAGCAATATATTATGTTGTATATTTGGTCATTAATTGTAGAAATTAATGACCAAATTAATGACTAAATATACTACTAGATGATAAAATTGAGACAACCAATTAATTAGTAAGCTAAAAATGACTAAAAGTTTCTTGCGTTATAAGATACTCTAAATTAGTTACTATTGGTCACCAACTAAAAAAGGTTCATTCATATGCAAATTTTAGTTTTTTTTTGGTAACTAATTATCCATTTTGTACTAATGACTATTATACAACTTTGGCCTTTGTTGGGAGAATCTGGAATTTTTTTAATAATTTTGGTGATCCTCTTTTCTCGATTAGTGCATCCACTCTCGAATACCACATTGCTTGGATGCTTCAGTTGCATCCGTTTCATTCTTGATTTGGTTATCAGTGGTAAGTTACAATCGTAAATTTCTGACGGGTTCCCATGACAACAACGTATTGGGTAGATTACTAACCTCACATCAGATCCTCGTGCACCTGTTACCATTCATCAAAAATGAAAAATATATAAGAGTGCACATAACAAAAGACTTGTTTTAGATATATTGAATGTAAATTATTATTAGATGACATTGATATGACATGTTATGATTGAGCTATTGTGAATATTTCATATATGTGTAATCTCTTCAATTAGGGAAAATCTTGAAAAATCAGTGATTGGTTGCACAATGATTATGCATTTTTCCAGCTTTGTTTCAACTCACCAATTTTTCCATTGAACATTTGAGCTATATTTTTTTATTATTATTATATAAGCACATCAATTGATTGGATGCCTTATAATTTGTTTACCATGGAAATATTCTTACTTACTCCACAGATCAGTTGTAAAATCTATATTCATCATGATTGTATTTCATGATATATGGCTTTTCTAATTATGGGTGTTTTATTCAAACTATGCTTATCTATGAAGAAATATCCTCAAAGTATTACTTTGATTGCTAATTGTTACCACTTCTTCATATCGATGTAACAAACACAGAAATTTTCCATAAATTTTGGGATCATAGAGTTGTTCAAGTGCAACATTATGATTCAATTTATATCAATAAAAGGATGCCAATAAATACCCTTAAATCATGTATTTGAAACACTTAATCAAACTAATCAACAAACATAGGAATTGAAAGGTTCATGGTACATGTCTCATTGATCTTCTTGGTGAGTTAATTTCAGCTTGTGTTGGAGTGATTGAATAACAGTTGAAATGATTAAAATCCCCATCTTTGAGTTCATTATATATTGAATACTCTAGGTTTAATTTCGAAATTGTTGGCTGGTTGTAATGATTTGGAATGGAGCGTTTTGATTTGGAGTAGGTGACAATTTTTTCTTTCTTTCATATTTTTTCTTTTTAAACAATCCATATCCTATGCCACTTTGGGTATTAATGTTGACACACAAGTAAACTATAGGATATGTGTTCTCCAAGACAACTGAAAAGTGCATGTATAAAAGTTTAGGGATTTAAGTTCTGGGGGATGTATTGAAGATGTCAAGTAATTTGAAACACCTTAAAGTATCCATAAGTCATGTGTTTCATTGTTTTACAAACATGTATTAATTTCATATACCCCCACGTCATTTATGTTTTATAATTTTATTAGTAAAATTCATCCCATGGTGTATATTATTGATGGTGCTTTCGATGTTTTTTTCCATGCATATGTTGGGTTACTTTAAAAAATGGTGTGATTTAGATGTAGAGCTTTGTGATATATATGAATTATATAAATATTAATTATTTTTCAATTTTATTAATATATACCGCTATTAACACATATATAATTTTAATCATATTATTACAATATTTTAATATGAAAGATATATACACATTTTATGTTTTGGTTATCTTTATATATATATATATTCAATTGTCTTGTTTTATTATATAAAATAAGGTAGATGTCAAGTGCCAATGAAGATGTCAAAATTCAAGTACACACAAAAAATATAAGGTGTTGTGCCAAGCCATGTAGAGGAGATGCCAACAAGAAAAACCATTGAAAAAAGTGAGATAATGTAGTAACCAACAGTGCCACATTGCCTTTTTATGGCCATTAAGAGGGTGTCATAATAAATGCAAAAGGTAACCATCAAGCGAGAATGACAATAATTGCAAGAGCCAAAATCCCTGAAAAAGACCCAAAGTCAAACAAAAAAATCCAAATAAGTCATCAATTACCCAAATGCCCATAAAGAAGAGTTTTCAAAAGTAAAAATGAAGGGTCCCCATGGTTTTGGCAAAAATATATGTTGGGTGGGTGGGGGGGGTGTGTAGCCAACAACAATGGCGACTACTTGGAGAAGCAGTTATCTCTAGTTTAAAGATAGAAACTTGTAAAATGAAGGAAAAATAGTTAAATGATTCAAGATGCCAAATTCAGATATCCTAGCAGTTCATCCATGTCATGCGGCATTAATAGAAAAAAATCATATCCATTATTGTTCATGAACTAATAAAAAAAGTAACCCTATCAATCTAATGGATTTATCAAATTCGTATATACAATAGTCAACTTTGGTGGCCATCAATTTTAAAATAAACAAGATAATCAAGTAAAACATAGTGTTAATTTAACTTCCATACCATAAGCGTGGCCACTTCTGCCAGTATGCGTGTATAGCCTCAACGTGGATTCCTTTTAACCCTTTTAGGTGCTAGTGTCTCATCTATTAGGAATAAATGCATAGTTGAAAAATATCATCTTAAACTTACAGTCGAAAGCCATTACCTCGGCTTGGTGACCAATAATGGTAATGTCACAATGTTAGAACCTATGATCATGGGAGGTTCGCTCGTGATGAGACCTCCTATCCTTAAATTGACCATTCTTGTTTTTTATTTTAACTATGGTTATTATTAATCTCATAGAGATTACTTAATAAATGGGGTGACAGATTTCTCCTTAAGAGCAAGGGATGGTGTAAGATTCTATAACGTAACTAATATTTACTTGATTAGATTTTATCCCAAAAAGCTAATGAATTTTAAGTGTTTGTTGTTAAATATATTTGTTTCCATGAAAATGGGGTTAAAAAATAGTCCATTAGATAACGATGGTTGATTTCAACACATAGAACCGAAACCATGGACTTCACTAGATAGGAAAGCTAAAAATGGCCGTAATGAAATCATCTTCATTGAACTATTATTTGAGGCTAAGGTTTCGTTAATAAAATATAGAGCATAAAACTAGTTTTCTAATTATTATGCGAAGTTGAAATAAATAAAAGTATTCCCCCATTTTATTGAAAAAGTAAAATGAAAACAAAGATAAAGAAAATTGAAACAAATGCTAGCAAATCAGAAGGAAAGCAATTGAGAGAATGATCCCTTACAAGATAACATAAAGGAAATTAACATAAAAAAATGTATAAAATCATGATTATGTTAAAACTAAATTTTTTATCTTATAAGTGGTTTGTTAATAAGGCTCCTTATTTTAAAGCATAGTTATTGATTTAAGGATTATATTTGTATCATTTTGTACTAATTTCTTTCTTTGACAAATCATGCTTAAAAACTAATGCAAGTCTTTTAAAGATAAACTTTTAAGAATAAGACCAGCAATCAGTTTCAATAGAATGTAAGCATAATTTGAAAGAGGGAAAAATAAACTCCTTGAATTCCATATGATGATTGTTTTTCCTAAATTCTTTTGCTAGCAAAGGAAAATTCTTGAATCAATGAAAACCTACAAAAGAGTGAAAACAAGGATAAGATACAAAATAAGAAAAACAAAAACTAAAACTAAAGGAATTTGAACATCGACATGTACACATACTTGAGAGAAATTCATACCAATTTACCTTGTAAATCTTCACATTTTCGCATGAAAAGTATATAAAAATAGGCAAGAAAATAGGCAAGACAAGTTACATTTATATCTGAGTCTGCATATGTTGAGAACCATCAATTATTGAGTCTAAATACTAAGAAATGATACAAGGATTCTTCATAGTACAAAATAAAATGAGATTGACATATGAATAAAGTGAATGATAAGATATTGTATGACAAAATTTGAAGTTTTGTCTCATGAGCTCCTTTTATTAATTAACCTTTTTTTTTAAATGTAAATAATAATCCTATAGCAATTATGTGTGTAAAATTATAAATAAGCACTATATTTGAGTTAACTTCTTAGAATATGGGGTTTACCAATGATCAAATGTAACATTCTTCTACAAATGAAAAACACAAAATGAGAAAGATGCCAACTAAATGAATGATACGGTCTCATCCTTATTCATTGAAATACCATAATTGCTTTATTTTAGAAGAAAAATAAAATCAAACTAACTAAACTCCTATTCTAATTCTAATAAGGAAAGTATGACTATGGGTAGTCATATTTCCAATGCAACCATTCAAACTGTTTACTTCCTGCAAAAATATGTACAAAATACATTAGTAAACATACTAGTCTAAACACTAAACTATGTAAAAGAATCCTTAAATTGTTATGCATGTTAATTCCTAAAAATAAAGATAAAATTAATCTATAATTAGAGAATTTTATAATATAAGAATCTTCTAATTTTAGATAAACTCTATCATCATATGTACAACCTAAAGGGTCAGAGATATCACCTTTAAGGATCCACCAAAGACTTTCCTTTGAGAATTGTGAAACATGGGAAGTATTAACATCAATTATTCCTAGGAATTTACAAAATCCATTTTTTTCCCTTGTGATTGTAATAAGGAAGATCCTTAAAGACATCTATTATATGTACATCATAATTTAAGGCAACTAGTAAACCCATGAATATCTACAAATGTAAGAGGATCATTATATGATTGTATAAAGATTTTAACATAACAAGTTTCGTATTTAATATTGTTGTGATTCATATCTAAAACATGTAATTAGAGTTGATGATCCAAATAAAAATACAAGGAAGAAGGTTTGTGCTTAGAAAATGAATCAAATGATCTAAGTTCATAAGTATTAGGATAGTTGTTAAAGATCAAATTCATTTCCCACAGTTTATAAGAATTATGATGGTAATCAAAAGGGTGGATAAAAATTTATAAACTGATATCAATAAATATTTCATCATTTAAAGATACCCCTTAAGCTCCATGATATAATTCATTCTTAATACTTGAACGAGAAAATATTCCAAGAGGAATGATTATAATGATAACTGAAAATAAAACATCATTTTGAGTTTTTTTTTTAAACCATTAAATGGTTTCTGGTTTAATAATGTGTCATCTATTGTTAAAATAAAACCTAGCTCATTTTTATAAGAATAATTATCAACATGATTATTTATTAAATATTGATATTTTTTATAATTCAACTCTACCGAACTTGACTAATTATCACAAACATTAGGAGATACAATAGAAACACTTTTAGGTCTAATATTTTCTCCTGATGTTGATCATTGAGGATGATTATTTTTCATTTAGAGGTTCAATAGAAGTAATTGTAGCATCAAGATTTACTAATGGTGATTCCTTTTTATATCCAATATAAATTCTTACATTACATTCTTGGACAATAGAGGTAAATTTCTCAATTAAAACATGCATTGGGGGTAAGTCATCATGACAAAATATGTAGCAACATAACATAAATCTATCTGAAAACTCACTAAGAGTTTCATCTTCATAGATTGTCAAGTTATCAAATTCTAAGCACAATTTCTTATAAATATAATTGTTATGGGCCAAAAACAATACCTACATGAAGTGGTTCCAACAGTGAATTAACTTAGTTGGTAGGATCTTGTACCATTCCTAAAACCTTCCTTGAAGTGTGAGAATAAATAACCTGCAAGTTTCATTATCATTAGTGATTTTGAGACATTTTCATTCATGTATAAATTGATCAACATGTTCCAAAGCATAAATGTTATCATTCTCACCATCCTATTGCAATTAATATATGGATTCAATTTTTATCTTAGGTACACCACTCTTAGGCTTGTGTGAACTAAAAGCGTGACCCAAAGTATGAATACATATAGGAGCCATGACTAATTAAAAATGTTAAAACAAGAGTCTAAACAAACCAACTAGCTCAGGCCCTCCTTGTTACACAAAAAATTGTCACCATGACTTTCTATAGTTTGTGTGAGTCCATCAACACTCATACATACCTCCTTTGCAAGTCTTAAGCCTCACCTCTTCATGTCAAGCCTTGAAAATGGGAGAAAGACCTTAAAAATATCTCAAATACGGGTTTCGCACTTTCTCCTAGCATTCCTGCGGTGCCGCACACAATGGTCATGTTTCCTGTGAACCTGGCCGCTCTGTATCTCAAGTGATGGGTGTGAACCCCTGTAAAAGTTAAAAAGGCATGAGTTCATTCTTAAAAACTCATCTTGGGTCACTTCTAGACACTTTTAGAAGGAATATTGCGCTGGCAAGTCCGCTCCACCTTGGTTCATCCATTCCATAACTAAGGGAGCTAACTCCATGATATGAGGTGCTTATCCCATTGAAGGAGGAACTTATCCCTTCAATGGTGGACCTGCAAATTCCTCCATTTGCACTATAAA
>APFE031535189.1:0-36486 GCA_000404065.3 Pinus taeda | reverse complement strand
CATGAATACTTTAGTGTATGTTCAAAACCAATTGAACAATAAATATGAAAATAGATACATCTCCCATACATGAGTTATAAATGAAGGTTACCATACTCTTAATTCCACATGCTCAAAGTTTTCTAGGTACTATGCCTACCAAGTTGTGAACCTAAGTTAATCACATTTTACACTTCTTCTTAAGCATTAAATCACCACTGGAAACAAAATAACATAACTCATTTATCAATTATCAAATGAATTCTTTCATCGTTTAGGAGATATTTTTTATGTTGTCCTATTCAAAACCAACAACACTATTAAGGCAATCTAGCCGGCAAATTTCTTCAAGATTTTTTGATAGTGGTATAAAATGTAAATTTCATATTATATGTTTGAGTATAACCATCCTGATTAATAGTCCCACCTAACCATCCTATATGGTTAAAGCATCCTATTGATTGAACAACGAGTTGTTGCACATCTTATCATTCTTTCTTCTACATCCATTTTTATATATCACTCCTTTGGTGCAAGTATTATTTTATTAGAATAAGATCCTTAGATCTGCATGACTATTTTAATGCGAAACATTTTGGCTTTATCAAGAATTTTTTAATTAATTCAGATAGTCATGCTCCAAATCTAGTGTACTTCTTATTAGCCATTAGCCTACAACTGGATTGCTCTATTTTTAATTCAAGTGCATAAACGCCACCATATCCAATCTATTTTTGATATAAATTTTATAAATACATACAAATTATTTTAATATTATCACTTCCCATATGAAGTACCTTTGTAAGATCTAGCATTTTTTTCTTGTTGCATCTTGGAAAGACATATTGTAAGATATCAGTGGAACTCCATCCATATTTGAATGGGTATGCAGATCAAGGTTGTGAATTTTGTGGTTGCATGCTTTGAGTTGACACATTGGAGTTTGATTCAAATCAATAATGTGGCCTTGAACCTGTATTTAATATTGTCTTAATAATATTAATCGCGAGCCTTAGAAGAAGGTTTTACAATTCCATTACATATTGTTACTTTTGGGTGATACTCCCATTGACCTACTTATGGAGGTCATACCATTATTAATGTATGATTTCTTCATGCATACAATAAGTTGTATCGCATGTGTGCATACTCTTCACAACTTTGACGCTAGTTCCATCTAGATTTGAACATAAAATTTGTGCTTCTTATTTATGTTAGCTAGAATTATTTAGAGATTGTTTTACTCAAAGACACCCATAGGTCCAAACTATGCATGTCCAATGAAATATGTATATGTTACTTAATATAATAACCTGGAAAAATTACATTCCACTTAAGAAAAGATATGTAAAATAAACACATTCAATTTTATAATCAAACTCATCACTAATACAAATCAACATAATAAACAAAAGGTTTTATTGGCAAAACACTTAGTAAACATACTTAAGAAAATTCAAATGCAATGGAATATAAAATGTAAACACATACATTAACAAACAAACATTGAAAAAGCCACATGCACATATAAAGATACATCAACAAGCATTGGAAAAACAAATTCTCACATCTATATGCAATTTCAAACAGCACACTAAATACAAATATAGATAAGAAAATACACAATTTTGAAACTTTAAATATTAAACACAAAATACAAATGTAAATAGAATATGATAAAAGGATGACACTTAAGAAAATCTATGTAAAATATACACATTCAAGTTTATAATATAATTCATGGATAATACAAATCAACATAACAAACACAAGCATTTATTGGAAAAACACTTAGAAAACATACTTAAGCAATTTCAAATGCAATGGAATATAAAATTTAAACACATACATTAACAAACAAACTTTGACAAAACCAGATACACATACAAATATACATCAAAAAACATTGACAAAACAAATTCTCACATGTATATGCAATTTCAAACAACACACAACAAACATACCATTCTAAATTTTGAAATATTAAACACAAAATACAAATTCTAATAGAATACAATAAAAATGTAACACTTAAGAAAATATATGTAAAATACACACATTCAAGTTTATAATAGAATTCATTGGTAATATAAATCAACATAGCAAACACAAGCATTTATTGGCAAGACACTTAGTAAACATATTTAAGCAGTTTCAAATGCAATGGAATATAAAATTTAAACACAGATATTAACAAACAAACATTGACAAAACCACATATACATACAAAGATACATCACTGGGAAAACAAATTCTCACATGTATATGCAATTTCAAACAACACACAAGATACAAATTTAAATAAGCAAATATACAATTTTAAAATTTTAAATATTTAACACAAAATACAAATTCAAATGGAAAAACACATATTATACAATTCCAAAGTCAATACAAAGAAACAACTTAGAAATGCAAATGCAACATTAAATAAGTAAACACACAATATACAAAGTAAAAACATACAATTTATATAAAAAATAAAATTTACACTATGAAGTTAATTACAATCAGAATTGAATACTACAAAAACACAATTTCAATTTCAAGCTAGATACAATACAAATATTCAGAAATAAACATTCACACACACACACACACACATATATATATGCAATTTCCAATAAATAAAAACATACAAAGTACAATTTCAAATAAACAAGCAAGCAATATACAAATTGAACTAAACACACAACGTACAATTTCAAATAAGTAATTCACAAAAATTTAAAACATACATTAGCAAATAAGCATTCAAAAAACACACTACACATACAAACAATGAAAAACAAAATTCTTACATGTATATGCCATTTCAAAAAACATATGAAATAGAAATTTAAATAAGAAATCATACAATTTTAATCTTTTAAATATTAGACACAAAATACGAATTCAAGGGTTAACATTTATCTCAAATGTAGTTTTGCCTTTTCTACCCTTTAATTAAATTGATTAATTTAAAAAACAAAATGTTATATGAACATGAATTATGGTACTTGTAATGATTTTTTTATTGGGCTAATAATCCTTTTTCTGATCTTCCAAATCACACTAGGTCCAAGAAGAGAGCATATTCAAGAAATTATTGAACTAATAACTCTCTTTTCTAATCCTCCAGATCACACTAGGTGCAAGAGGAGAGCATACTTCAACAAATTATCAATTTTTTGCTATTTTTTTTTAATTTAAGAAATAGGCTACCTAATTACACTTCCCTGATAATGGCGCCAAAATGTTTAGTCAATTTAGTGTTTCCTAAATTGCTACATAACTTATCAATTTGGGAGTCATAAACTGATGAAGTGTAGTGCACTGTATGTGCAAGACAACCTTTTTCTTACCTTACTGTTTTCAGTTTTTATCTTGTTTTAGGGTTTTTTTCTTGTTGGTGTGCTAAACTGTTTAATGCAAATGGAAATCCTATTCTAAAGTTTTAAGAATACTTTTAAAGATCAAGTGTGGATATAGGATTAAAGACAAGGTTTATGTCTTATGGTAATTTCCAAACTTGAACTTCAAAGATTTCAAAACATGCTGTCTACAAAATCAAATTTTTGAACAAAAGTGTAAAACATGCAACTACATAAATCAAGCTAAAGATAAAGTACTTAAAATGAGGTTATTTTCTCTACTGTCCATCTAATTACAGAATTGAAATCTAACAAACTATTGCACTCAAAACCAAAAAGTAAAGAAGCTGAAAACTAGTCACTGATTTCACCCATAATCACAATATTTCATCAATTAACTTCTAAAATGGGGTTAAGCTAAAGACTCTAGAAATATCATCATATGACACTTAAGGAATGACATGTAAACTATCTGCTTGCAGACTAATGAAAACAAAATCAATTACTTCACCTATAATCACAATAGCTTGTCAATTAACTTCTAAAATGGGGTTAAGCTAAAGTCTCTGGACATATCATCATATAGCATGAATAACTGATATCTAAACTATCTTGATGCACACTAATGAAACTGAAATCAAATTACTTCACCTATAATCAAAATAGCTCGCCACTTGACTTCTAAAACCTGGTTAAGTTAAAGGCTATGAAGATATCATCATATAGCATGAAGAATTGATATCTAAAATATCTACTTGCAGATTAATGAAAGAAAAATCAAATTACTTCACCTATAATCAAAATAGCTGACCAATTAAATTCTGAAATGGGGTTAAGCTAAAGGCTCTGGAGATATTATCATATAGCATGAAGAAATGATATCTAAACTATCTAAAAGCAGTAAAAAAATCTCACTAAAATGAAAGCATAATAGCTGGAATTAAAAACTAAAGTTCAATAGAGGAAGCAAGTCTCAGATCACCACTTGATGCAAGAACTACATTAAAAAGGTCGAACATAACCTATCCTGAAATGCACTAATCAGTGTTAGTGGAAAATATAACAATGATGCAAAAACATGTACAGGAGTAAAACAATTAATACCATAAACGAAACATGAAATATGTACAACTCAAGTAAGAGAAAATATGCATGAAAACTATACCAAATGAAAGAAAAACCTTAGCCAATAGGGGCCCTTTGCACAGCTTTGGATTAACATGCTGTCACTTCACTTCAAACCATGCTTAAACAGTCATGAAAAACATAGTTTTTTCTATTATGAAATAGAGGATATATCTCTCGGTTACAACAACAAAATAACGCTAAAAACAACAATATCAAAACTAAAATACTTGCGTTTCAAACGCTTATATCTATTGAGGAAATAGATATCAGTATTTTGGTGAAATTTCTTCAGCAGTGGACACGTGAACAGCTCAGAATCAGAGGATTCAGCCTCTTTGTTCCCGTGACTAGTAAATCTATGCAAAGAGGATGTTAGATTGCGTTATGGAGATGACTTGCAGGTGGAAAAAATGAGTCCATGTGTTCTGGAACAGTTTCAGGCTTCCCTGTGTGCTGGAATACAGTCCTAGTTGACACAGGACTTTTTGTTGACCACCCTTTGATTGGTACTTTTCTTCATAAATTCGGCTAACTAGATAGGACCTCGTCCATGTGTGGATCATTTCTAAACTACCCATGTGTCTCGTTTCTCGTACTGACACCTGTACCCTACAGAACAATGAAAACAATTGCGAATTGCTAATTAGCTGTAGAAAGTGGCTACATTGCGTAGTTGATAAACAAACACTAGATCAAATAGCACACACAATGATATAATCTAAAATCGCTCAATTGTATTGCTAAAATCAACATGTAACAACTTTTGATAGCTTATGGGACACTGATATGGGAAAATAGAAGAGAAAAGGTTTAGGAAAATGAGAAGAAGAGAGGTAGTTCTAGGGTGCCAAAATGTTTAGTCAATTTAGTGTGTCCTAAATTGCTACATAAGTTATCAATCCAGGAGTCGTAAACTGATGAAGTGTAGTGCATTGTATGTGCAAGACATCCTTTTTCTTACCTTACTGTTTTTAGTTTTTATCTTGTTTTGAGGTTTTGTTCTTGTTGGTATCCTAAAGTGTTTAATGAAAATGAAAATCCTATTCTAAAGTTTCAAGAATACTTTTAAACATCAAGTGTGGATATAGGATATCAAGTTGTGCCTCTTACGGTAATTTCCGAACTTAGAACTTCAAATATCTCAAAACATGTTGTCTACAAAATCAAAGCTTTAGATGAAAGTGTAAACATGCAGCTACATAAATTAAGGAAAAGACAAAGTAATGAAAATTAGGTTACTGTCTCTTCTATCCATCTAATTACAGAATTGAAATCTATCAAACTATTGCACTCAAAACCAAAAAGTAAAGAAGCTGAAAACTAATCACTGATTTCACCCATAATCACAATATTTCGTTAATTAACTTATAAAATTGGGTTAAGCTAAAGACTCCAGAAATATCAACATATGGCATGAAAGAATGGCATGTAAGCTATCTAATTGCAGACTAATGAAAAAAAATCAATTACTTCTAACCCCTCTCCCTCTACTACTCTCTCCCCCATCTTTCTCTTTCTCTACTCTTCCCCCTCTCTCTCGCTCTCCCTATCTCCCTCTCCCGCTCTCTCCCCTCCTCTGTCTCTGTCTCTCTATCTCTCTCTCCCCCTCCCTCCCCCAATCTCTCCCTCACCCCTCTCTCCCTACCCCTCTCACTCTCTCTCCCCTCCCCCTCTATCTCCAGCTCCCTCTCTCCCCGCCTCCCTCCCTCTCTCTCTCTCTCTCTCCCCTCCTCCCTCCATCTCTCTCTCTCTCTCTCTCTCTCTCTTTCTCTCTCTCCCCCCCTCTCCCCTCCCCTTGCCCTCTCTTTTTGTCCCTCCCTCTCTCTCTCATTCTCCCTCCTCTCTCTCTATCACTCTCTCTATCTCTCTCCCCCTCTCCCTCTACCTATCTCTTTTTCTCTCCCTCTCCCTCTCTCTTGATCTCGTCCCTCCCTCCTTTCTCCCTCTCTCCATCTCTCTCCCTCTCCACCCTCCCTCCTCTATCCTACTCTCTCTCTTCCTCTTACTTCCTCTTCTTCTTCCTCTACCTACCACCCTCTACCATTGTCTCGCCTTTCCCCACTCCCCCCCTCTCCCCCTCTCCATCTATCTCCACCTATACCTTCCCCTCAACCCTCTCTCTCCCTCTCTCCCTCTCCCTCTCACTGCCTTCCTCTCTCTACCCATCCTACCCCCACTCCTTGTGTCTCTCTCTCTTTTCCTCTCCTCCCTCCCTCTGCTCTCCCACTATTTCCCTCACTATCCATCTCCTCCTCCCCCTATCACACTCTCTCCTCCTCTCCCTCCTCCTCCCCATCTCTCCCTCCCGCTCCCCCTCTCTCTCTATCTCTCTCTCCTCCTCTCTCTCTCTCTTCACCACACTCTCCCCTCTCTGACTCTATCTGTCACTCTTTGTCCCCCCTCTACCTCTCCTTCTCTTTCTCCCTCTCCCTCTCCCCATTCCCCTCTTTCAATCTCTCCCACTCCTGCTCATGGTCCCCTCTCCCTCTGCCCCTCTCCTCCCCCACCTATCTCTCTCTCTGCCCCTCTGCCTTTCCCTCCTGCTCACTCCCTCTCCCTATCCTCCTCTCTCCCCCTCATATCTCTCTTTCCCTCTCCCTGTCTCTCTCTCTCTCTCTCCCCCTCCCTTTGTTCCACACCCTCTCTCTCTCCCCCTCTCCCTCCCCCTATCTTCTTTCCCCCTCCCTCTCTCTCCCTCTCTCCCTCTCTCTCTCTCTCTCTCTCCCCTTTGTCTCTATTTTTATCTCCCTCCCTCTCCCTCTCCCTATGCCCATCATTCTCTCCTCTGCCTCTACCTCCTCCTACCCTTCCCTCTCCCTCTCTCTCTCCATATCCATCTCTCTTCCTCTCCTACTCCCCCTCTTCCTCTCTCTACCCTTCTCCCTCTCGCACAACCTTTCCTCCTCCCCCCCTCTCTCTCACTCCTCCTCCCCCACCGCCTATCTTTCTCTCTCCCCTTCCTACTCCTTCTCCCCCTCTATGCACCCACATATCTCTCTCTATGCCTCTCTTCCTCCCCCTCTCCCTCTCCTTATCCCTCCCCCTCTCATCCCCCCTCTCTCTCACCGTCCCTCTTCCTCCTCTCTCTCTAGATCTCTGTCCCGCTCCCTCTATCTCTCTCTATAAATCTCTTCCCCTCTTCCTCTCTCTCCCATTCTTTCCCTCCCCCTCTCCCTCTCTCTCTCACTCTCTCTCCCTCTCTACCTCCCTCCCTCCTCTCTCACTCTCTTCCCCTCCTACCCTGGCCCCCCTACATCTCTCCGCGCACCCCTCTTCTACTCTCTCCCTCTCTCCCCCCCCACACTCTCATTATCTCTCTCGCTCTCATTATCACCATCATATCATCAAACATCAAGCATGACGTTTAATAAACAAAAATATAATCATCATTATCATAATCATATCATTTAACAAATACATCAACGTCATGTAGTAAACAAAAACATATTATCAATTAGAAATCAATAATAATGATATTGTCTAAGAAAACAAATCACTATATCATCTAACAAACAATAAAAGAAATACATACATAAATATATACACATTAAATGTGCGAAAGATTTCAACATCATATTATCCTTCAATGAAATCCTATTATCTAATTATCAAAAGCACAACCATCATATCACATAAACAAACAAGAAATACTTTCATTTAAAAAAGCACATAAAATACACCAACATATACATATCATTACAAATGGAAAGCAATGTCTATACATAAATATCAATGTCATGTCATCTAACAAATATATCATATTATAAAAGAATATAGTTTAAGGGTACATTGGAAAAAATAATTAAGCCTCTTTTCACATTTAAATAATCAAACACATCCATTTCACATATCTTATAAAAATAAAACAATTCTACTCATGAATAAATTATTTTATATCATCCAATTTCCAAATGACAAATAATTACATATAATAAAATAATACATAGATATCCTTTCACATTGTTAACATTTAGTTGTAAATAAACCAATAATTCACAAAAATATTCTTTTCATTATTATATAATTTCAAATCAATAAATAATTATACAAACACAAATATAACTAAACAATTCAAATATTATTTTATTGGGCAGGTAAAAGAATGTTGCAACACTAATCTTGCCTGAGTTTGGTGGCATGGGAAAGGCTACCCTTGTTAGAGAAGGATGTAGATTTTCTTTTGTTAAGTTGTTTGACAATATAGCATCAACTGCATATATATATATATATATTGAAATTGTAAGGGTGAAAGAAAGCAAAAACAATTAGGAGAGAAGAACCAACCTACATAATGTTAATGTAGGTTACTGGTGTCATTCTATTGAATCCCTTTTCTGTCATTCTAGTATTGGTGTCTTTTCTCACTGATAAAAAAGATGAAAATAAAACAAAAATAAATAAATTCCTTATCATCACAACGATCACTATCAATTATAAATTATTTTAATGAACTGTGATACATGAAAATAAAGAAATGCATGGCAATCTGAACATTATTTTTATTAAACAAAACAGGCGAACACATTTATGATAAAATGGACATTGATTTTATAAGACCCCGCGAGTGAAGAAATACTTACCTCTCATAGATGAATCCACACGCTCTGATAAATTTCTTCTCCAGAAAAACCCTCGCAATGGCATCTTCGACCATTGTTAGAATCTTCTGCCACGGAGATGAGATGGTCCAACAACCAGACTGGCAGGCCGTGTTTCTCTCGAGGGATCCATGGATGCAGAGGATTTGGGATTTAATTTTAAAAACAAAGAAAATCAAACCAAAAAGCCATTGCAATTCAATTTTAAAAGAAGAAAATAAGCGCTTAAAAACAAGACAAAATGGAGCTATATCAATGAAATTAAATGATTATCTGTAACCTATAGTCAGAGTGATCGAATACAAAGAGTTGGAAAATAAATTTACCGGCAAGCCAAATGATATGATGGAGGATGTGTCCCTCCTTAGCTTTCAAATTCAACAGATTCAGAAAATTCAGATTGATTGGAGGGAGTCCGTCCAAATCCAAATCTAGTCTGAGACTCCGCTCCCATCTTCAATGTGACCCACTTTACCGCTCCCAGTGACCACCACCCAGATACCTCTTACAGATAAGTTCACAACAACATGGACTGTAGGTCTGAGGAATTTATTGTCCAAAAAAACGATCCCAGTGGCCACGGTTGACATCTTCTAAGATGGTCATCACCTATGACAGGAGGGATTGCGAATGGAAGTTATGACTCCGTCGAGTCAATTGGGTTTTGTTGATTACTAGTTGCATAGCCATCTTCACATAATATTGTTGTGGAGGAGGCACAGTATTTTTCAATTTCCTTCTCTCGAACATAAAATTGTGGAGATTTCGTTATCTTTTGAAAGACATTAGTAAGGTCAACAACACCCGGCACAGTCTTCTTAAATCTCCATTCCGAGAACCTTGTGGAGATTTCCGCACCTTTTGAAAAGATTTAGGAATCAGTATGGTGTAACATCTAGGTTGTCTTTCAATGATGAACTTCCGCTGTCAAGAAAGAAATCAGGGTCAAAAATGAAACTCAACCCAAAGGTTCATATGCATGAGAAGCCTAATCATTAAACACATTGCCTCGATCTCCATTTCGATTTCTGTGGAATGATTGATGATCTATGCAGACGATATTATTAAAAAATCCAAGAAAACAACTAGACACATAGGAAAACGCTTTAATTCAATTTACAGAAATCGAGTTGTGTTAATGAAATTTCTCTCTCATTCATTCAGGTGTACCAGAGTCATTTATGTGTGATGGAGAGTCGAATCCCTTAGATAGATACACTACAAGGAATTAACTCAAACATTGTCATATAGGAGTGTTTGTGAGTGGTGGATTTGAGACAATTGTTGCGAATCCGGATTCTAGGCCATAGTTCTATTTACCCTCTCTATTCGTTCCCATATAAATGCAACCCACAAGAACATAATCTATTTCAAAACGACATAAAAATTCCAGACCATCACTCATAGGTCAAAAAAAACTGTGATCCGTTAAAGCAAGGTTTACCTCAAAAAAGCGTGAGATGCTTTTCTTGAAATTTTCGTACAAATAGTTTGGGTTTTGTTTTGAAGAAATTATTTCCAAGAAATTCTCTACATATGCCAAAAAAGTTGTGATTCGTTAAAGCAAGGTTTACCTCAAAAAAGCGTGAGATGCTTTTCTTGAAATTTTCGTACAAACAGTTTGGGTTTTCTTTTCAAGAAATGCTTTCCAAGAAATTCTCTACAGAACGACGTCATGTATCCGCGTCCGTGCAAATTTGGAATGTTCATGCTCGAATTTTAATTTTCGGTAAATAATACATCCGTCTGTGCAAATTTGGAATGTTCATGCTTTAATTTTAATTTTCGGTAAATAATACATTCTATAATGTTGGCCTACGCCTTCTCTGTAATCTTGGCCGACGCCTTTTCTGGTCCACCTCTTCTAGCTGCTAGCAATTCAATTGATATTACATGGTTAACTATTTTGTATAGAGACAGCTCGTTATATTTTTCTATTTCTAGTGGTTATGTTTTTCTATTTGTGTCTTAACGCATTCAATGTAATTGACAGTTCGTTGTATTTTTCTATTTCTCTCGTAATGCATTCAATATAATTGACCGTCTTCATTTAGCCTCAATATTAATATAGTCAAATTAATTTTTTTAAATTTTATTTATTTTCCAATTGAAAATCAATTTTTTTTATTGAATATTATACTTCACACGAAATACTTTATGTAATATAAGTTAGTTTAAGTTTTTTTGTTTTGTGCTTTTTACTATCAATAATTAATATTTTTTCTAAATTAATATAAGTGACTGAAGATAGCTAGTTATATTTACCTATTTCTTTCATTTTTATGTATTCAATAATATATATAGCATATTTTCATTTAGGTTCACTATATTTTTTACATGTCTTTAATTAGGTTTCAATTGTAATAGATTACTCTTAAGTTTGATATGCATTTTTTAATTTGAAAATAACAAGTTTTTATATCAAATTATATATTTACTCTTTCAAATGTTATTCATAACTCAAAGTTAAGATGAAGTCAAAATTAATTAGATCGATAAATATGTTTCTTTTATAATAAAATAGGATTCCTAAAATTTAATTTAATTATTAAGTATTATTATATTTATGGTAGGAACATTAAATGTTCTATGGCTTTTTTAGTGGTATATGCAACTCAAGGACTCAGATTTATGTTCAAGGTAGTTAGGCTTATCATTTTAATGAAACTGATTAATTAACAAAATATCATATGAGCAAGTTTCATATTTAATGAGTTCTGGCTTTTTCGGCATGTGATATTGAGAAGCCATGACTCTGGCCCATGGTATCGTAGCATTCCCTGTTTATAGATTAAGAAACTCCTTAATAAAGTGGATATAAATATTCATTGATAAAAATCCTCTTTTGTGCTTTCTGAAATAAATATATGCTTAACTTATAATAATAATAATAATAAAATAGCTAATTTCATGATTTTTTAAATATTACCATTGTGAGATGTATTAACATACACTAGTCATTTAATTAATATAATTGTTCTATTACCTAAATTTCTAATAAAAGTGTGTTATTTTTTTTAATATTGATAATTTAAATACATTTTAAATATTTTAAAGCTACATTAATATAAAGGTTTCAAATATTTGAAAATACATTTTATAGTGAATACTCCGGTGTTTACCACTTTTGTTAATGATAAGGAGAGTGAGATAATTTATCTTATTTTGGTTATTGGATTTCTGTGTTTAAATTTTTTTAGTATAGAGTCTTCTCAAATAACATGCACACTTTGCTTTGTATGGTTTAAAGTGTAGAAATAATTATGATTTTTTTTTGCTTCTTACTTTGTCTTTCTCTTTTTTTGTGGTTGTAATTTTAGATATATTATGTTAATTTTTTATTTATTTTTTATACAATATTGAACAATTAAAAGTTTATCCTAGAAGACTAGAAAGAAAATTCTTAGTTTAGAGAATGTATTCTTTAGAGAAAACTTTTCTCCAATCTTGCATCCTTGTATTTTCAAAAAGGCTATAATTTATTCTAGAGCACTATATGATTTAAAAGATTATTTTATTTCGCTATACCATAGATTATGTACTTGACATATACAAATATATTTGCATGCTATGCATATCCACTATAGAGTAGATTCATTGTCATTTTGAGAACAACTTTGTATTTATACATAAGGTGATGTCTACTAAAAATATCAAAACGTTACATTTTCTTTACTCATGGTTGATGTTGTATTTCACATCAGTAACATATAACAAGAAACAACTCAACAAGACTACACCCCCCATAATAAGAACTTTTAGCAGTTTTTTTCTTTTTTAACTAGTGCAACCATATAAATTAAATGACTTGTATACACATTAATCTATGATAAGCATAAAAACGCTTACCCCATTATACATATCACATTACCAAGATAAAAATAATCACAAAATTTAACTAAATTATAAATTTATTTTCAATATTCTATGACATTTTTAGTGGTATATGCAACTCAAGGACTCAGGTTTATGTGCAAGGTAGTTATGCTCTTTTTATCATTTTAATGAAATTGATTAATTAACAAAATATCATATGATGAAGTTTCATATTTAATGAGTTATGGTTTTTTCGGCATGTGATATTGAGAAGCCATGACTCTGGCCCATGGTATCGTAGCATTCCCTATTTATAGATTAAGAAACTCTATGTAATGTAGATATAAATATTCATTTATAAAAATCCTCTTCCATGCTTTCTGAAATAAATATATTCTTAACTTATAATAATAATAATAACAATACTAATAATAGTAATAATAATAATAATAATAAAATAGTTAACTTCATAATTTTTAAAATTTTACCATTGTGAGATGTATTAACATACACTAGTCCTTTAATTAATTTAATTGTTCTATTACCTAAATTTCTATTAAAAGTGTGTTATTTTCTTTAATATTGATATTTTAAATAGAATTTTAAATATTTTAAAGCTACATTAATGCTAAATGGTTTATATATTTGAAGATACATTTTACAGTGAATACTCCAGCGTTTACCACTTTTGTTAATGATATGGATTTGTGTGTTTAAATTTTTTTAGTATAGAGTCTTCCCAAATAACATGAACAGTTTGCTTTGTATGGTTTAAAGTGTAGAAAGAATTTTGATTCTTTTTTCCTTCTTACTTTGTCTTGCTCTTTTTTTGTGGTTGTAATTTTAGATATAATTTTTTAATTTCGTTTTAGTTTTTATACAATATTGAACAATTAAAAGTTTATCATAGAAGACAACAAATAAAATTCTTAGTTTAGAGAATGTATTCCTTGGAGAAAACGTTTCTCCAATCTTGCATCCTTTTATTTTCAAAACAAGTATAATTTATTCTAGAGCACTATATGATTTAAAATATTATTCCATTTCACTATACCATAGATTATGTACTTGACATATACAAGTATATTTTCATGTTATGCATGTCCACTATAGAGTAGATTCATTGTCATTTTGAGAACAATTTTGTATTTATATATAAACTAATGTCTACCAAAAATATCAAAAGGTTACATTTTCTTTTCCTATGGTTGATGTTGTGTTTCACATCAATACCGTATAACAAGAAACAAATCAACATGACTACACCCCCCATAATAAGAACTTTTAGCAGTTTTTTTCTATTTTAACTAGTGCAACCATATAGATTAAATGACATCTATATGGATTAATACATGATTAGCATCAAAACACTTACCGCATTATACATATCACATTACAAAGATGAAAATAATCATAAAATTTAACTAAATTATAAATTTATTCTAAATTTATATGCCCACATTACCATGGAAATTCTTAACTCAAATAAATATGTCTTCTTACAATAGCATGGGCCAATAGGATGGCTTATCAATACCACATGTCCAATATGATATATGTTGATATGATGTTTTCTATAATTAAACAATTCGGCATCAATAAATTAAAATAGCATAATTGACTTGGAGATAAATCTTAACCATTGATATGTTTTGCCTTTTTCCCGAAATTTTCCTCTGAATTTGTTTAATCTTAACTTTGGATTGAGGGATTTGTTATGATTGATTTATCTCTTGTTCATGTGTAGGTTCTTTAGGTAAAATTTAGGCCCAAAGACTTACCTTGGAGGGTTTCATTTCTATTTTATCCTTAAATTCCTATTTTAATTCCATATGTCACACAATAGTACACTTGTTCATGCTTCTAGTTCAGTGAACACCAGTAGGTTTGAGAGTTTTGACATTATTATCATTTGAAACACAAGGGTTTTCTTCATGAAATAATTATTCACAATCATTCTATACTGAGTGATGATATGGTGATTGAAAAGGACTGTGAAACGAAGGGTTATGCCCCCAAATGATGTCTAACTAGAATATAGGTTAAATTGTGATGAAAAAGTGATCATTCAGAGTTCTTGCAATGTGACTGGTATTTGTAGGACATTTTATTTTGGAACTTATATAGATAAAGGGTAAAATTATGTTTATGTATGAGAAATTCCATTAGGGACCTTTTGTTATAAATAAAAGCCATAATATTTCACTCTTCATAAGTAACATAAAATGCAACAAAAGCATTAAACTACACCATTTATATTTCAGAGAGGAAATCAACATACCTTTCTCATGATATCCACAAACATTACTAACTATAAGTTGCTTCGAGGGAATGTCACACATTGCACAATTTTTTGACCATTTCTCTCTCTCAAAGGGAAGATGAGTAGTTGCTGCAATGAAATCAATATTTGCATCCATCTCTATATCAGCCACTCGAGCTTTATTCATATCAAAAGAAGAGGCAAAACCTTGATAATCCCTTTACTTCAACTCTGAAACAACTGAAGTAAATCCCACTAGCTGACCTAGTGGAACAAGTTTGCACATTCAACATATGCCTCTACTATCTCAGCTCAAATGGATTTAAACTGGATACGGGGTGCCACGGTTAGAATCCTAGACAGTTTTAACTAGGAACCAAGGTGAAACATGGAGGGAAAATGCACAACAAGTGGGTTACCAAACCCTAAGTTACATAGAAATGTAAAAAAATATGAACAAAATCAATGAAACAACAAGGTTATAGTAACCTTGAAACACCAAGGGATTAACTCAAACATTGATAGTTAGGATCTATGATACATAAACATTAGTAGATGTCATATATGAGTGTTTATGAATGGTCAATTTGAGAAAAAATGTACAAATCAAGATTAATATACCTAATGAGAATTCCAAATCACCCATAAAACTATGATACAAATCTATAAGGACTAACCCTTAGCCCGTGTTAGTGTCGGTATCTTCATCCCTCCATCAGTGATCAAATTTCTCTTTTTGCATGCATATTAGGTGTCCCATCCGATCACCTGCGTTCCATTAGGTCGTGGATCAACTGATGGTAGTGGTTCATTATCAATTTCCCTTATGGCATTTACCTGCTGGCATGCTTTCACATCTTTAGGTCATTTACTCTCATTTTGTCTCATTTCAATTACCAAAATCAGTTTTAGGGTTTTTAGTCTCACTAAGTCTAGGGTTTTCCACCATGGTCATCCAAAACACAATAAAAGGTCAGCAGGCACATGAGGAGGTTTTATAAGTTCATAAGATCATAAATTTACTGATGATATGACCCAATAAATGGTTTTTACCTCAAAACTCTATTTTGAGGTGAAAACAAAGTTTTTTTTATTTCTATGTACAAATTGTATGTAATTTAAAGTGTTTTCTATATGTAATAAGTTCCAGTTGCTGCCCATGGTCACCTTTCCAACTCCAGCCACTACAAGAAACAAAAGCATCAATACAAGTTCATCAAGTGATCAAGAAAAGTCAATTCAAATGAAAAACAGAGTTTATGAGCAAAAGTGACTTTGACATTATAAAAGTGGGTTTCAAATAAGGAAAAATTAAAAGGCATCCATATATAAAGTGAAAACATACTAGTCATATATTTCATTGTGCAAGACATCCATGAAGAGCTAAAATCACGATTTGGAGGAAAATTGGACAAAAGAAGGTGAAAACCCTGTTTTTCTAGCAAATCTTCCTGACGTTGTGCATCAGAGGTAGTGCACTGCGCATAAGGCTGGCGCTGCGCATCAGCGGGTTTGTGCTACTGTAAATTTACAAGGGCATTATGCATTGGGCCTAGTGTGTTGCGCATCAGTCAAGAAGTTGCCAAAACATTCCAAATCACCCAAAAACCCTCAAAAATGCTGCATTTCTCTCCTACAAGTATGTTATCATTGTTCTTGAGCTGAATTTGATCTTCTACATGTTTTCTTCATAAGTTTTTCATCTTGAAACTCAAATCCTAGCTTGTCTTCATCAATTTCCATTTCATTGTAAAGCTTTCACTCCATAACCAAAACCCACATCAATTTCCCCTTTTCTATATATCATTGCCATAAATTAATTAATTAATTTCATTTTCCATATCCCACTCCCCTAAGGAAACTCACTCCCTTCATTCCCCAACTCCATTTCACATTGGTAAAATCTCTTCATACTCATCTCTCTTGTCCTCCCTCATTATCATATTCCACCATATCATCATCACATCACTTCCCTAGGACAAGCACCATGACAAGAAGCAGTGAATCAAGTTATGAAGAGGAAACACTTAGTGACAGCTCAAGGGAAAGAAATGTATATCCTAGGAGACCTCACAAGGGTGGAAAAATTATTAGAGACGAACCTATTAGCATGATTGAACTCCTTGCTTGCCCTCTTGCTACCACATGTTTCAGATACCAGTCTTGCTTTTAGTTTTGTGAGATGGTTGAGAGGGTTAAATACCATCATGAGTTGGCAATGAAATTTGTCATAAACATGGAGAATAATGTGGTGAACCTTGCTTGGATCAATTTCACTCTTTCACCAGCTATTATTGCAGAAGCCACTAGAATGCCAGATGTAGGGGAAAAGTGGAATAAAAGGCATAATATCAAAAAGTAGGATTATGAACCATATATTAAGGCAAAATATCATGGTAAACTAAGTAGGGTGTTTCCTTTCAAGTTCTTGGAGGACCGACATGTTCCACTTATGAAACTTATCATCAAATAGTTCACATGTGAGGGTAGGTTCGCCAAACACTATGGCTACCATATCAGATTACATATGCACTTCACCAGGGTCAGAATGATGAGTATTCCATATTTCATGTGCAAAAACACAGAGAGGATGACTGTGATTGTAAAAAGAAAACCATAGCCAAAGCAGCTCAAAAGTATTTATCACTTTTCTGTCATCAAATTATTGTTTTGCATTATCTCACTCAGTTGGGAGTGTCATGGGAAACTTTCATTGCCCATGAAATCTTCAAGGGGCCTCAAATTTTTGTAGATCCTGAAGAGGAAGGTGAACTTTCTGGGCAACAAAAAGAGCCTGAAAGCAAAACTGATGAGGCTCATATTCCTATGTTTGTAACTTATGAGAAAGGCACCAGGAGGCTTTTTGCAGCTACCGAACGAGTACTATCTCCACCAAGGGTGGAAGGGGTCTTGCTTTCTTCACTGGATCACAGGAAAATGCTATCTTCACCTAGGGTGAAAGGGGCTTTGCCTTCTTCTTCAACTAAACAGGTACAGGTCAAAGACAAAGGAAAGAAACAAGTGCATCATGAAAGTCCTACTGAAGGGCAAGACAAAGATTTTGTTTTGGTTGAGGAAGATGACACTGATTTGGGTTCTCAAAGCTCAAGACTCAAGCATGTGATCATCAAAGAGAAGAAGGTTGAAATCCAAGCATTATCACTTGACCTAGAGAGGGCCAAATGGATCATTAACTTTCTTAAGCAAGAGAAAAAGCAACAGGAGGACAAACACGGAATAATGGAGCTGCAAACAATTAGAGAAAACCGGAAAGTGGCAAAAATAAGGAAAATCAAGATGACATCAATTGAGAAAGAAATTGAGGCTGACCGAGAATCATGGTTGGAAAGAGTGAATATCCACCTTAAGAAGATGATTGATAAGGCTAACAAGGAGAAGAAAACGATGCACTACATGGCTTATGATTACTTAGCTCGGAATAGAATTTGCAAGACAAGGATAAATGGCCTAAAAGCTAAGTTAAAGAGAGCCTTGAGAGCCAAAAAGGAACAAGACAAACTTAAAATTTTGGGTGGAGCTTCCTTGGCTCAGAAAAGAAATTAATAAGCTTGCCTCTTACCAATTTTGAAGCAATTTTGAGAAAATTTCGTCATTTCATGGAAACATAGTGAAATCTAGAAAGTTTCATAAGTTTTGGAGGAGATTTGGGTCACCTAAAGGGCAAAAAACACCTTAAAAATGCCCTCTTTGCCACTTTTTGGACCCATAGGAAGAAGTGTTGGGAGAAATGATTTTTGGAGGGGAAAATGGACTCCTTATCCAAAAATTCTAGTTGTCCTAGAAATTATATAGTTAGAGCTTTCCAACATTATTAGTGGATCTATCAGAGTTGTATGAGAATTCGATGCCATCAAGCTCAGGGCATTGCGCATCATGCAAAATTTTGCCAATTTTGCCTAGAAACTCAGGAAGTTTGCTGTCACTTTGACTTTTTGTTCTCTCTTTGGTAAATTGATGATGTAATATGTTCTAATATTATATACTATGATGTAAAAATTATTAAATATTACTTGAGGGGGTAGATACATCTGTTAGAGTTGATTTAAATGAATAGTTGGCTAATAATTTTGCAGAGCTTGCAAACTCAATTAGTGGATCTATCAGAGTCATATAAAATTTCAATGCTATTAGGCTTAGGGCTATTTTAATAAACACTTAAAAAATTAAAACGCTTGTTAAAATGTTATAAAATGCTTAGGGCTTAGGGTTTAAAATGTTATAAAATGCTTACGGTGTAGGGTTAATGTATTAGAGTTTAGGTTTTACGGATTAGTGTTTATAACAATTTAGTAAATGAATTTAATAATAACTTAAAAGAAAAGTTGCAAACCTCTTGTTAAAATGTTATAAAATGCTTAAGATATAATGTTTAGAGTTTAGGGTTTAAAATGTTATAAAATTCTTAGGGTTTAGGGTTTAAAATTTTATAAAATTATTAGTGATTAGGGTTTAGGTTTGATAACATTTTAGTGAATGATTTTAATAAACACTTAAGAAAGAAGTACAAAATGCTTGTTAAAATGTTATAAAATGCTTAGAGTTTATGGTTTAGGATTTAGGGTTTAAAATGTTAAAAAATGGTTATGGTTTTGGGTTTATTATTTAGGTTTTATAACACTTTAGTAAATGATTTTAATAAACACATAAGAAAAGCTACAAAAAACTTGTTAACATGTTATAAAATGCTTAGGGTTTCGTGTTTGGGTTTAAAATGTGATAAAATGTTTAGGGTTTAAGGTTTAGGTTTTAGGGTTACAACACTTTAGTAAATGCTATTAATAAACACTTAAAAATATTACAAAAGGCTTGTTAAAATGTTCTAAAATGATTAGGGTTTAGGGTTTAAAATCTTATAAAATTCTTACGGTGTAGGGTTTATGGTTTAGGGCCACTAGCGTATTGAGGAGTGGCTCTTGAATCATTATTTGAGCTTTGAAATAAATCATATGGGTTAAAACTATGGCCACCATTATTGAGGAGGAATGCTTTTGCGTAGCCAAAAATCTAGGAATTTTTCCAATGGAGTCAACATAATTAAAATTTATTCTATTGAATTCCATTCGAGTTGTTCGAAAGCTACATTTAATTTTTTACATTAATTTTTTTCCAGGTCACATTTGGTAGGGAACTTCCACCCCCCCCGCCACCCAACCTATTTTGAGGATGGTACCCAAGGAAAATCTAATATTCTTCAACATAGATGGCTAGGTTAAAAAAGATTCAAATCCTTCACAAAAATATACTCATTATCAAGTTGACACACCACATATGGAAATAGGACTTAGGCGGGGAGAATAATAATCCATCACAAAACTACTTGGGCTAAACCGAATTGATGACTATGACAACCCAAATAGTGGCTTAGATGTTATTTTCCTTTTATAATTCTCTATAGGAGTTCATTTTCAGGTCCAAGTTTTGTAATACCAACAAAACCCAATGCAGTGTCTCCTATATGGCTTCTAATAGATCATCTATATAATAGTTATTCTCTCTAGACAAAATGTCTACATCTTTAGTCTCAAGCCAATTTCAAGATACATTTTCTTATTCTCTTGCTCTAGTTAGTACAATGTGACAAAGGGTAGAGTTTTTCTCCTACTAAATCTTCTATTAGGATCATTGAGTTCTTTTATTTGTGCTCACAGTCTTTCGTGCAAGCAATTCCCATGTTCATGTTCTTAGCTCTTCCTGCTCCTAAAGGAATTAAGAAACAAATCAGGAGCATACAAAAAGATTTTCTATGGGGCAGACAAGAAGAGAAAAAGAAATGGGCTTCAATAGCCTAGGACAATATCTATAAATGCAATGTCCATGGTGGCTTGGGGCTTCATGATCTTGAAACCCTTAGCAGAGTTTTGGGAGCTAAACTCTAGTGGAGGTGGATCAAGCAATCAGAAACTCCCTGGGCTAAGCTATGGAAACAAAAATATGCCAAGAATTGGTAGGTGAAGGATCACATTAGAATGTCAGGGCATATTAAGGGCTCCTACATTTGGAACCTTGCCTGGGAAAATAAAGATATTGTTCAGCAACATAGTTTCTGGGAGATTTGAGTTGGGAACCTAGCATGATTTCAGGACGATAACTCGCAACAGGAACCCAAATTGTATAAAGATGAATTAGTAGCTCTCAAGAATGACATAGACAACAAAGGTATACTTATGGTAAATGACTTCTGGGACCAGGTAAGGAACAATGGAAAATGGAGAATTTGGAATGATCTAGGCCACAGTGAAGAGAGCCCCTTGAAGGCCCTAGTAGACTCTCTTGGTCAGGATCTAGAGCATAGGAAGATTTTGGTATCCTCCTTGCATGACCAAGTAAGATGGGGAAAGAACACCAAAGGGAACTTTAACCTCAAAGAAGCTAAACAGGTAGTAACAGGATTTAACTACCTAAACCCTGATCAAGTTTGGAAGAATATTTGGCAGAGCCCCCACTGGATGAAAATAAAGCTATTTATTTGGCTAATTCATCATAGGAAAATTTTAACTCGGGAGAATATCCTAAAAAAAGGCTTCACTGGACCATACAAATGTTACCTTTGTGGCTCACAAGAGGAGACATTGGATCACCTTCTCAACCTCTTCTCTTTCACCTCCACCATGTGGGAGTGGGTGGCCTCAATATTTAGGCACACTGATAGGGATAGATTCAACATTTCTAACACTTTGAAGAATTGTAGGAAAAACTTTTCAAGGAATGAAATCATTAGTAAAGCCTAGACCCTAGTTTCAAGCTTTCTCATCTAGGATGTTTGGAAAGAATGCAATAGTCGGATCTTCAAGAACAAAGAAAGCAAGCCCCAACACATAATTGACCAAATTTTAAGGAAACTCAAAGAGACAGTGAGAAGCTTGTTGAGGAAACTTTCTAAGGACCCTCCTCTGCCCCAAGATGCGTTTATTCTACTTCATTTGGGTCTCCGGTCTATAGGCCCATCGAGAATAATCAAGGGTTTTAGCAAAAAAAATGTAGATATAAATATTTGGAAGCCTCCTTTACATGGTTTCTTAAAGGTCAATATAGACGGACCATCTAAGGGAAACACAGGGTTAGATGATTTTGGGGGTGTTATAAGAGATGAACAGGGTCAAATAAAGGAGATCTTTCATGGCCACTAGGGGAAGGCCACAAATAACATGGTGGAACTCATCACATTAGAGCAATGCTTGGAAATATTGGTGGATTCAAATTCACACAATGTCATCATTGAAGCAGATTTGGAATTGATTATTGGAGTGGTCAAGAAAATATGCAATGGTACATCACTGTATAAAGTGTCAAAAGACTGGAGGCTATTGCAGGTCTTTCACCATATCTATACCCACCTACAAACCTTATAAATTATAATCTTTTTCCATGTGAAAATAAAATCTAACATGTTAGCTGATTAACAAGGAAAGGACATTCTTCACGTTTGGGAGTTGTTACCCCCAGGCAAATTTTTAGAGGATTGTCTCTGTCAGGGTACTAAAGATAGGGGTTGATGGATTGACAAGATGGATCTAAGAGTCTCAAGAGACAGGTGGGAGGACGTGGAAGCCTAAATTTTTTTCTTGTTGTTTGGTAGCAGTCCGTAGATTGTATTGGCATTAGTCTTCCATTAGATTTGAGCAAATTGTTAAGATCAGCAGAGGAAGACCAAGGATGAAGTGGCTTGAGGACTGATTCTAGACAGATAAATGTCGATTGATATAGATCTATGGTTTTTAGGTGAGGAATTTATTCTAAACCCCAAACCCTAAACCCTAAACAATAAACCCTGTAAACTAAACCCTAAACCATAGGTATTTTATAACATTTTTAAAAGCATTTTGTAACTTTTATTTAAGTGTTTATTAAGGGAATTTACTAAATTGTTGTAAATCTTAAACCATACACCCTAAACCCTCAAACCTAAAACATAAACCATAAACCTAAACCCCAAGCCCTAAACCCTAAACCATAAACCCTGTGAATTTTATAACAATTTAAGAAGAATTTTGTAACTTTTATTTCAATGTTTATTAAAAGAATTTACTGAAGTGTTATAAACCCTAAGCCACAAATACAAAACCTTGAACCCTAAATACAAAAGCATAAACCCTAAACCCCAAAACCTAAACCCTAAACCCCAGACACCAAACCCTAAACCCTAAACCCTAAACCGTAAACCCTAACCATTTTATAACATTTTAAAATTTGTTTTGTAACTTTTATTTAAGTTTTTATTAAAATCATTTACCAAAATGTTGTAGACCCTAAACACTAAACACAAAAACTTGACCCAAAACCCCAAAACTTAAACCCTAAACCCTAAATCCTAAACCCTTAACCCTAAATCCTAATCATTTTATAACATTTTAAAAAGTATTTTGAAACTTTTATTTAAGTGTTTATTAAAAGCATTTACTAAAGTCTTATAAACCCTAACCTTTAAACCCCAAACATAAACCCTAAATCATAAACCCTAAACCCTAAACCTTAAACCTTAAACCCCAAACTATGAACATTAAACCCTAAAACCTAAGCATTTTATAACATTTTAAAAAGCGCTTGGTAATTTTTGTTTAAGAGTTTATTAAAAGAATTTACTAAAGTGTTATAAACCCTCAACCCTAAACTCTATACCTAAAACCCTAAACCCTAAACTCTAAACACCAAACCCCAAACCGTAAACCTTAAACCTTAAATCCTAAGCATTTTATAACATCTTAATTTTTTTTTAACTTTTATTGAAGTGTTTATTAAGAGGATTTAATAAAGTATTATAAACCCTAGACCCTTAATCCTAAACCCTAACCAATTTATAACATTTTAAAAAGTGTTTTTAACTTTTATTTAAGTGCATATTAAAAGAATTTACTAGAGTGTTATAAACACTAAACCCTAAACGCTAAAGCATAAAAATTTTACAACATTTTAAAAAATATTTGTAACTTTTGTTTAAGTGCTTATTAAAAGAATTTACTAAAATGTATAAACCATAAATCCTAAACCCTAAACCCCAAACCCTAATCCCTAAATCATAAACCCTAAGAATTTTCTGAGTATCTATAATAAGCGAAGACCAAAGCAAGGTATGTGAGTGTAGGAGGGAGAAAATTGTGGTACATGAGATACCCTTCTTCATAAACATTTTTCCTTTTATTTATTTTTCTTCATAACTACTCTAGGCTCCATGGGATGAATGCATTACGTGTAATATGTAGCAGTGGATACCCCGTTAAGGTGGGGTGGTTAATCCCTACACCCTAAAGCCTTAACCCTAAACCCCAAACCCTAAACCCAAAACAATAAACCCTAAACCCGAAACCTTGTAAACTAAACCCTAAACCATAAGCATTTTATAGCATTTTTAAAAGAATTTTGTAAATTTTAGTTAAGTGTTTATTAAGGGAGTTTACTAAATTGTTATAAACCTTAAACCATACACCCTAAAACCTAAACCCCAAACCTTAATCCCAAACCGTAAACCCTCATCATTTTATAACATTTTGAAAAGCATTTTGAAACATTTATTTAAGTTTTTATTAAAATAATTTACTGGAGTCTTATAAACCCTAACACCTAACCTCTAAACCCCAAACCTAAACCATAAATCATAAACCCTAAACCCTAAACCCCAAACCTGAAAATTAAACCCTAAACCCTAAGCATTTTATAACATTTTAAAAACTTTTTGTAATTTTTATTTAAGTGTTTATTAAAAGAATTTACTAAAGTGTTATAAACCCCCAACCCTAAACTGTAAACCACAAATCCTAAGCCCTAACCCATAAACTCTAAGCCTGAGACCCTAAATGCTAAACACTAATCCCTAACTTCTATTTAAGTATTTATTAAAATCATTTACTAAAGTGTTACCATCCCAAAACCCTAAACCCTAAGAATTTTATAACATCTTAAAAAAATTCTATCTTTTATTCAAGTGTTTATTAAGAGGATTTACTAAAGTATTATAAACCATAGACTCTTAACCCTAAACCCTAAGAGATTTATAACATTTTAAAAAGTATATTGTAACTTTTATTTAAGTGTATATTAAAAACATTTACTAAAGTGTTATAAACCCTAAACCCTAAACCCTAAAGCATAAGAATTTTATAACATTTTAAAAACCATTTGTAACTTTTATTGAAGTGCTTATTAGAATAATTTACTAAAATGTTATAAACCCTTAATGTTGAACCCTAATCCCTAAATCATAAACACTAAGAATTTTGTGAGTATCTATAATAAGGGAAGACCACACCTAGGTATGTGAGTGTAGGAGGGAGAAAAATTTGCTACATGAGATACCATTCTTGATAAACCTTCTTCCTTTTATTTATTTTTCTTCATAACTCCTTGAGGCTCCACAGGATGCATGCATTATGTGTAATATGTAGCAACGGATACCTCCTTAAGATGGGGTGGTTCATTCCTACACCCTAAACCCTAAACCCTAAACCCTAAACCCTAAACCCCAAATCCTAAACACTAAACCCTAAGCATTTTATAACATTTTAAAAAGTGTTTTGTAACTTTCATTTAAGTGTTTATTAACACAATTACTAAGTTGTTACAAACCCGAAACCATGAACCCTAAACCAAAAATATTAAAACTTTAACCCTAAGAATTTTACAAAGTGTTAGAAACCCTAAACCCTAAACCCTAATCCCTAAAGCCTAAACCGCAAACATGTAACCCTAAATTCTAGACCTTAAACCCCAAACCATAAATCTGAAACCCTAAATTCTAAACCCTAAAATTTAAACTCTTAACCCTAAACCCTAAACTCTAAGAATTTTATAACAATTTTAAAAACGTTTTATAACTTTTATTTTAGTATTTACTAAAAACATTTACTCAAGTTCTATAAACCCTAAACCTTAAACTCTAAACAATAAACCAATGAACCTAAGACCTATACTATAAACGCTAAACTTTAAGTATTTTATACCATTTTAAAAAGTGTTTTGTAAATTTTATTTAAATGTTTATTAAAAGAATTTACTAAAGAGTTATAATCCCTAAACGCTAAAGTCTAAACCCTAAACCCTAAAACCTAAACCCCAAACAATAAGCCTCAAACCATTAACTCTAAGAATTTAAAACATTTTAAAAAATAGTCCGCAACTTTTATTTACATGTTTATTGAAAGCATTTACTGAGGTGTTATAAACCCTAAACGCTAAACTCTAAACCCAAAACCGTAAACCATAAAGCTTAAACCCTAAATCCTAAGCATTTTATAACATTTTAAAAAGATGTTTTGAAACTTTTATTTAAGTGTTTATTAAAAGCATTTACTAAAGTGTTATAAAGCCTAAACCCTAAACCATAAAACCTCATGACAAGTAAAAAGACCAAAATTAATTTTGTAAATACTAAACCTAGTTACATTTTCTTCAACGCTCCCTCTTAATTACGAAGGTATTTATAATGGTACTTGGTAATTATCAAGATGAAAAATTTATCATAAGAAGAATCAGATTGGTAACCCATATGTATAGCACCATAGTAACCATCATTGTTTCCATAGTAAGTCCTTGACTGACAACTCTATCTCTCATTATATCAGAGCACAATGTTGGAAAAACCAATGATTATAGTCACGTTAATCATTGTCTCTCAAGGTACATACCCACCTGGGTATTCACTGAGTATGACCTTATAGGACTTTTATTATCTTTGGGTCCCAGCCCTAAAATAATCGAGGTCCTCTTTCCTACTCTTGTCTTGGATTCCCTACATATCCTCAAAGAACCTTGGATGCCAGATGATTACCCAATCCTCCATTATTTCTTCCAAAGTCAATACAAGAATGTTGTGCATAGATTTCTCTTCATAGCCTTCACCTAGACTTACGATTTTAAGTCCTGGTTTAGTGCATCACACATGAAATAGAAAAACACAAATGTCACTCATTTTTAATAACGTGCGATGTAATCCAAGCTCCCTCTTAGCAAAGGTGGCGGTGGTGACGGTGAAGGCAAAGTAGAAGGTAGAGGACAAGGCGGAGGAGGAGACAGAGTAGGAGATGGTATGGAACGAGGATCTAGTAGTGGAGGATGTGGAGGTAGAGGATGAGGAGGAAGAGGTGGAGGAAGAGGTAGTAGAAGTGGTGGTGGCACTGGCAGGGGAGGAGGAGGAGGAGGAGGAGGAGGTAGAGGAGGAGGAGAAGGAGGAGGAGATGGTGGTGGTGGTGGTGTTGGTGGATGCAGAGGAGGAGGAGGAGGAGGACACTAAGGTAGTTGAAGAGGAGGTGGAGGTGGTGGTGGAGGTGGAGAAGAAGAAGGACGTTGAGGGTGTGGTGGAGCCGAAGGAGGAGGAGGAAGAGGAGGAGGTCATTTTGTTGGTGGAGGAGGTAGTGGAGTTTTTGGATGAGGAGGCATAGGTGGTGGTGGATGCGGAGGCGGAGGTGGAGGACAAGGAGCAGGAGGAGGTGGAGGTTAAGGTGGTGGAGGAGGTGAAGGAAAAGGAGGAGGAGAAAGAGGAGGAGGATATGGTGGTAGAGAAGGAGGTGGACATGGAGATAGAGGAGGAGGTGGAGGATGAAGCATAGGAGGAGGAGGAGGTGGTGGAGGTGGATAAGGGGAAGGACAAAGTGGAGGTGGAGGAGGAGGACGAGATGGATGAGGGTTTGTTGGTGGAGGTGGTGGTGGAGTAGGAGGTGGTGGAGGTATAGGTAGAGGTGGAGGAGGAAGAGATGAAGGAGGAGGATGACAAGGGTGTGGAGGAGGTGGATTTGGTTGAAGAGGAGGAAGAGGAGGATGATGTGGAAGTGGAGGTGGAGGTGGAGGTGGAGGATGAGTGGTGGATGAGGTGCAGGTGGAGGTGGAGGTTGAGGTGGAGGAGGAGGTGAAGTTGGAGGTGGAGGTTCAGTTAGAGAAGGAGGAGGAAGAAGTAGAGGAGGAGGAGGAGGTGGTGGAGGAGGTGGAGGTGGAGATGGAGGAGGAGAAGGAGGGTGAGGAGGAGGGGTTGGAGTAGGTGGAGGTGAAGTTGGAGGTGATGGTGGATGACGAGGGGGAGGAGGAGACAAAGGTGGAAGTGGAGGAGGAGGAGGAGGAGGAGGAGATGGTGGTGGTGGTGGATGAGTTGGCAGAGGAGGAGGAAGAGTAGGAGGTGGAGGTGTAGTTAGTGGAGGAGGCAGAGGCAGAGGAGGTGGAGGAGGAGGTGGAGGCTAAGGAGGAGGTAGAGGAAGTGGTGGATTTGGAGGTGGGGGAAGAGGAGGTGGTGGAGGAGAAGGAAGATGTGGAGGTGGAGAAGGAGAAGGAGGAGGAGGTGATGGTGGAGGTGGAGTTGGAGGAGGTTGTTGAAGAGGAGGAGGAGGAGGAGGAGGAGAAGATGGTGGAGGAGGTGGAGGTGGAGGAAAGGAGGAAGAGGAGGAGGAGGAGGAGGATGTGGATGATGAGGAGGAGGAGGTGGATGTGGGAGATTAGATAATGGAGGTGGAGGTGGAGGTGGAGATATGGAAGTTAATTTAATATTTGTGTTTTATATTAAAATAAATTGTCACTCTCTTCTCCACTGTTGGAAATAAAAACTACAATTTCATGAAGCCATAACATATCTCTTCACATAGATAATACCCTACAATTAAATGATAAGTAATTCATTTAGAAATATTTCCTCTATTCACAAATATAGTCATTCAAGTACGTGAATTTTTTTTTATGTTTAGATCTGATATCTCGGCCAAGAATTTGAAGCATTTATCAAGATTGAAATTTTGCGTTTATTTTGTTTAAACTCTTTTTTTGTCTGTAAACATTTATAGTTCTAGTTTTTTTGTTCAATGAACCATTTGTTTCGGAATGACTGGTTTCATCTAATTATCTTTGATTTTTAAAAGTGTTGGGTGAAATTTAACGTTGTTTCTTGAATAAGAAGCCTTATGTTCTTCTTCTTTTATGTTTACTTGAGAAACATAGGATATTAGGAATCATATATGGCTTTGCTTATTCTTTTGGTATTCCGCATATTTGGCATAATTATTATATTGTGTAATTATATACAGATTACTTGAATATCTAATGTGTACTCATATAATATAAATAGAAAAATATTATAGTATTGTAAACGTTTGATGGAATTACTTAATTAAACATAGTAAGAAGTAAATACATTGTATAAATTGTCCTTATGAATAAAAAGAAAGATTTACACTGTTGGGGCCATATGACAACTAAAACTATTTTATCATAATTAAATATTTTCATTAACGAAGAGAGGGTAAATCCTTTGAATTTAAATCGATATACATGCATTTTTTTTAGTGTCATTCATTTTGGGAAAAGAACTAGCTATATAAGGTTTTTATTTAAACTCAAACAACATCAAATTTCCTTGCAGGCAACATCAAGTGAAAATGGAAATCGACATCAAAACCCTGTAAAGAGGAATCATTTCATAAGTACTTGAAGGCTAAAGCATAGGTGGAAAAACTTGCATGAATTTTTACCCCAAAACAATGTCACCAGATAACCCAAGTTGGTCATAGACTAACCTACACACACAAGAAAGGAATTCTTTTGTTCAAATTTGAATCACTTTAAATTAATTAGGCAAAGAACATTATAGAAGGTTTTGAGATAACTAGAGTCTAACCTTAGTAATATAGATAGCATCCTTCAATCCGATGCTTTGTTGTAAATGAAATAACATTAGTACTGTACATATATGCTTTTATAAAGAAAAATTATATCGAGATGAGAATCAAGTTACGGTTTAATCATAGAGTGAAAATTCTAGAAATATTGTACAATATTGGAAGGAACTTAGTGTATGAAGGGTAGTTCATTTTGAAATCACTGAGAAAAGAAGAAATTACCCTAATATCCTTTGAGGAAACCATAACCAACTTATGATACATCACAACCATATTGTAAGAAGTAAAAACTTACAATAATATACCGAATATGGAAGAATGGCTATACTATAACAAACATAAGTGAATGTAGAGGAACCAAAGACATTGTGATGGCTTACTGAAGGATTCCATCCATACCACATTTTACAAAGACTCTTTTTCTAAGAGCATTAGATGGACATACGTTTTTCACATATATTGCACATAGAACCACATAATCCCAAAACATCAATGTCTTGTTTTTGAAAACCTCATTGAGAGAACTATATTCAATAGATTAATGCTCATTCTTTCAACTACTTAGTTTTGTTGAGAATTGTATGGAACTATGCTCTTATGTTGAATCCCGTGCTTGCAGATATATTTTTCATATTCATTAGATTACATTATATTCCATTAATGGTATGAAGAGAGCCAATGCGTGATTATGCTTCATATCCAATCCATACATGAAAATCCTTAAACGTTTTGAAAGCTTGAGACTTACTTTTTGGTAAGTACACCCAACACATTCTAGTGTAATCATGAACATAATATTTCGTACATTTATCTTCATTATCATAATTAAAATGCATAGGACCACACAAACCAAAATATATATGTCTAAATTTTCTACATGAATGAAGGGACCTTGCTAGCGATTGTGAACAAGGAGCAAGTGGCAAATGATTATGCATAGTTATAGACCCATATAAATAAGAAAGTGGAAAATCCCACATATATTTAGTACGGTGCTCAATTAATATATTTAATGCTTAAAGTGGTTAGGTATAACAAAAGAAACATGTTGAGTTATCATCCTCTGGGAGTTAAATCACCCTTGATGAGGAAGGGGCATGACTAAGTAAAGTAAAAAATGAGATAATATTGAAAGATAGTCTATGAGGTCTTGGTAGAATAAACAATGTTCCAATGTAAATAAGCTTAATAATTTTCCATGTAGTATAGAAATTTGATTGGGGCTAATATTTCGGGGTTTTTCAAAATAAAAAATAAAAAATAGTTGTCAATTTTGACATTTTTTTAATTTATTTGCTCAAAGTTTATACTTTAAAATTATTTTAACTTAAAAATAATTAGAAATCTCAATATTTTTATGAAATATCATTAAACATTTAACATTATGGATATTAGGGAGTACTAATGTTAGGCAAGTTTTATAAGCTTTAAAATAAATTTCCATCCTTGAAAGTTTTGCTACTAGATAGAACACTTTGAGAAGTAAGAAAAAACATGTGATAGTTGTGCAAAATATGCAAAATAATTTAGTGATTAAAATAGAAGATAACATGAGAAATTCTTGAATAAAACTAACATATGGGGAATAACTAACAAAGAATAAAGTTGTGGGTCATTTGATGTTTGCATGTTGTGAGGATTTGTGACATAGTACTCATGAAAATACTCAATGCTAAGGGCGTGTCCATTTCATGATACTTTTTTATCTGAAATGATTAAAGACAATTTAGGATGCATAAATGTAATTATATTATAATTTAGCCAAAGAAACATTTTACTCTTCTTTTATTTCGTTCAAGTTTTTTATGCATGTCCAGGTTTATCTCACCTTCATCGCTTCTTTTGATAATAAGGAGAACTAAGGAATTTGTCATTGTACATATATAATACAAATATGATCATTTTTAGTAGAATAGTTGCAATAGGAGGTGATTTAGGTGTTACCTATCCTAAACAAGGTGTAATGTTGAACAATTATCTCCTTGTTAATGAAAAGTATTACCTTTCTCATTCAGTGTATATCTATTTTATTATATTTCCATTTATTTTAATGTTTTTTCTAAAATATATTTACTAATTTGTCAATAAGATCAAAAAATATATTTTTATATTGTATTACCATTCACTTCCAAATCACATGGAAGGTGTCTTGCATATCTCACATTCATTCAAAGGGGGATTTTTGTGAATAATGATGTTAGATAAAACATTAATATTTGTATAATGGTTTCAATATATTTTGACTTGTATCCTTTAAATTCCATTCCTAAAGAAATAAGTGTGAATGCATTTGAGATTTCCAAAAATTTGATAGGAAAATATCTCATACATTGTATATATAGTCAAATTCATTGCAATTCATCTCAACAACACCTTAGATTTCAATACAAAGCCTCAAAATTTAACTTAGAATTGATTGGACAAAATTAAAACAAAAACAAAACAAAACAAAAAATATAATAAAAAATCATATTACAAATATATATAGATTAAAGAAAAATGGGAATACATAATTTACACGTGTAATACATATAAATAAATTTGTGAAAACATATTTATGATTCCTTAATTATGTTATGTTGATAATGTGTATACCTTCTAATAGGATTTCTAGAATTTTAATTTAATTAGAAATAATGAATAGGTTGATGCTAGAGATTAAATAATCAATAATTAATATTTTTAATATCTATTTTGGAATTGTTTTCCAATTTAAGTTAGAAGAAAATATTAACATTATATTAAGACAAACTAGGGACGTCATATAAATTAGATGGATGGAACTACAAATAAAATTCAAACCATGATAACCATAAAAATGGGTAACCCATTATTTGTATGGAATTTAGTATATCAAAAATTAACTAAATAATAACTTTATTACAAATTATATTGTGGTTATTTATAAAAAAAATTGCATGCATATTTCAACAACAACAAAAGACCTTAGTGGAAAATTTTAGTAGTGAAATATGTCAATATTACTATGAATATTCCAACATATTCGATGGGGTTTAAATATATTCTATCAACCTAATAATTAACTTATAAATATGGCGATGAGCATAATTATAGGCATATATAACGTGTGGTTGACCGAATTATGTACTAATTGTTGCATTGCAAAAGGTGGATCATTAATTCTTATTAGAATGTTTATATTATGTTGTTCTATTATATAGTTATAACATTCCAACCAAATCTCCATTTTGTGTTGTTCTCTCTAATGAATGTTGTTGCTAGGCAACTTAATATATCATCAAACCTAGAATACTTGGATGAAACTTCGTCACTGACAGTCTACCTAGATCGCGTTTTATCTTGAACATCATTTTCTTCTATACTTCTTATTGTAGTAACATGGGTTAAATCAAAAGTCAAGTCCATGTTCAATTTTTTTTCTTGTTTGGTTCAGTTGACTATCCTTGGTCATATGCCTATGATGAGCACCTTTCTATGTTGAGTTTGTCTAGAATTGATTTTTTATGTTGTTGTTTTTCTGAACTACCATCATTTTCTATAGATTTGTTTCAATGAATACATATTCTCCATGTCCAACCAATTGCAAGATGTCAAACCCAATACATTATTCTAGAAATTGTTCTAATTTTCTATGCTTCTTTTCTTTTCTACTCTTTATACGATATCCTCAAAAACTTTTCATGCAATTGAGTGTAGATTCTATTGTTGTTGTGTGTCTTCTAGTTGAATACCTAGAAATATTCCATTTCCATTTATTGTATATGTTTACATCCCTATTGGTTTCCAACTCCGCGAGTCTTTGCTTGTAATATTCTTATGAGATTATGTCACAAGTTCTAAGAGGTCAAATTTAAATGGTTGTGTATAATTATGCTTCCCTTTCTTCTTCTTGTTCAGCATCTCGAAGGAGTAAAAGTATATCCCCTTGTTCTTCTTGAGCTTATGGTGGAATTGGGAATATTATATTAGATTATTAATTGATCCTATATATATTTCGTCAATTGTACGCAGATATAGAATCTCTTGCAGGTCTACATCTAAAGAGTTGACATACCAAACTTCAATTATTTGTATGGACAATTGAACATGCGATGAGGGAGGATTCATTTTTTGTATCTATTGAGGTACTCTCCATCTTTTGGAAGATTTTTAAAGATTTCTGGAGGAATAACTACTGAAGTTTGTTTCATGTCTACTGAAATTAGTAAAGAGGGGAAGCAAATGGACTTATTAGAATTTTCACATTCATAACGGTTCATATTCAGCATGTCACCAACGTGTTTTTCCTAGTTGTATATTTTTCCTGTCATAAGCATTTGACCAATTTATTGTAGAATAGTGATATGATAGAGACTCTCCCTATTCATACAAAATGACTCTCTCTCATTAGGAAATATTTAGAAATAAGAAAAAAATGAAGTATCAAAAATTTATTTTAATAATACATATATTTAACACAATAATACAAACATGAATAAATAGGAATCGAATAAAGAATATTTATTATTCATATTGCATTTAACAGTGGAAATAGGAAAAAACCATATAGAAATACACAATTTAGAAATTTAGGAATTTTATAATTTTCAAATACATATAACTAAATATAGAAAAAAACATATATATACTTGATTAATATTAATTGATGGAAGGAATAATAGTTAATATGAACTTCAGACACCAACATTAAGACCTTAAAGCATATACAAAATATACACTGTCATTGTATCATCTAATGGGTGAAATGCGAGTACTCCTCAACATCATTACCATATCTTGACTCACAAAAAGTGAATTTTGGGTAAATATCATAATCAAAATCATTACCATATGTTGGCTCACGAAAAGTTATATTTGGGGCAATATTGATAATCAAAATATCATCTCAATGATACATAATATCTATTATATTACTTTCTTATGGGATTTAATTTGGAGTTACACATCATTCAAATTGATCACTATGTTATGACACTTTAAGTGCATAAAAGATATAGCTTTAATGGTAGAGTTAATGTGTTAGATATTAGAATTGATGCGTATTGTAAAATTTCAAGAATTACAATGTCATGATCATGAAGTGTAGTAGGGGTCATACTTTCTATAATTCATTGTGTTTTAAAGATCATAGTGCACTATGGTTCAACTAATTTTAGAGTTAGTCCCTTAAGAATTACCAAGTGACCAATGCCATTGTTTTTAAATGGTAATAGTTGTTAGAGGTTGCATTATGGAAGGGTTTTTAATTATCTAAGAGTATGAGTGATCATATTAAATTAGTGGTTATGGGTCATATTAGTGTTTTGACATTGATAATGGTTTTTGGCTAAGGGGCACATATTGTATAAGATATTTTGGTCAGAGCTGCCAAATGTTACCTTAAATAAGGGCAAAAATTTTGTGGGGGTTAATATATAGTGCAATATGTAGAAATATCTAATAATCAATTCATTATAATTAGTGAATTTATACATACATATATTAATATATATTTTTACAGATCAAAATATTATTTGAACCCAATGTGTGTTTACTTATGATTTCACTAATTGTTTTAATCCAATAACTAATGGGTTGTACTTTAAAAAACCCTGAGTGATTTAGTAGCTAAGTTTTTGATACTCCTAGAGTTTTGCGAGGCTCGTAGAAATATTGAAAAAAATGAGGTTATCTTAAACTTTGAAATAAATATTTTATTTATATGTTTATCATTTAAATTTTCCAACCTAAACGTATTTAGAAAAAATTATAAATTCATTAATTTTTAATTACTAATGAAGAGGATTATCAATCTATATGATTTTATTTATTAGTTAAAAAGGTTATTTTATTAGTGAAAAATGTTGTTAAACCATATGAATTTGAATATTTTTTTCTTATTTAACAACTTATCCTCAAATTTTATTATGACAATTTTATTATTTAGCAAACAAAACTATGTATAATGACTTTCACCCCATTTTCATAATTGTCAATTCAAGCTTATAGTATGAGTCACTGAGATAAAGATTGACATTTCATATTTAAGCATTAAATTTTTACATATTCTCTTGAGTGTGAAGAAAACAATTTAAGCATTGAGTTTTTAAATTTCACTATTAGTTTTTTAACTTTGAAATTTTGTGTTTTTGATTGCAAAAACAATTAAATAGCTAGAGTTTTTAACTTTGAAACTATCCATTTTTTACTTCAAAAGAAAATAAATATTATTTTGAAATTTAACTTTTAAATTTTTACTTTTCTATCAACTATTTGCTCTTTCTAACTTTGAAATTAGTTTTCATATCATATAGTTTTGCATCACTAGCCAAACCTACCTTTTCCTGAGGTCCTAGTTCTGAGATTATCACATCCTCTTTTTCTTGTTGTTTTGTGTTCCTCCACATACTGAAAAGAGATAGATAATTCTTCCCCATACTGAAAAGAGAGATAATTCTTATTGAGTTTGATATCAACCAAGCCAAACACAAGTTGGGGGATATAGCAAAATTGCCAATCTATTACCTCAAAAGCAATTTTTTAAATTTAACCTTTAATTTTTTACTTTGCTTTCCTTAAAATTTAAAAGTAAATTATTTTGGTTTCCATTTTTCTAATTTAAGGGGTGGCTTTTTGACGGAATGTAATTTACATTTTCTTTTTAATTTTAAATTTAACCTTTAATTTTTTACTTTGCTTTATTTAAATTTTAAAAGTAAATTATTTTGGTTTGTATTTTTTTAATTTAACTGGTGGTTTCTTTTTAATGAATGTAATTTATACTG